>CAKNYM010043674.1:0-23166 GCA_932195095.1 Andricus curvator | reverse complement strand
TAAAAGCTGTCAAATTTCCCTACTTTTTAACAGATTTTCGGGTCTGTGAGCTATAAAAAATTTTCTGGCATATTCGTTTCAGACTCATTAACGTACAACAGTTTGACCTTTAAAATGATCCTTCATTCATTGAGCTACCATTTTTTCTTCACTTACTTTTTTAACGTCAAAGCCAGAGGACTCGAATTTTCTCGCCGATAGTAGTCTCCTTTTTTTAAGCAAAGTAGGTCAAGCGCTATTGGTAAGGAATGCTCGAACCACAAAAAAAATGCATTATCAGAACCTCATTCACGAGAGATGAAATTTAATATTCAACTACATTTTTATCTGTAGTAATAATTTTTAATGAATACGATTATATATTCAGAAGCACGTATTATCGTTTGAATGTGAATTTTCGCTTTGATATCAATATTGAATTTTGTATGTACTCAATCGTTTTCTTTCATTTCGTAAAAGTGCATCGCTAACTCTTGGCGGCTTGGATTAATTTAATCCGCTCTATAAAGTCCCATCAAAGTGCTTAGAATATGATCATTCGCTCGATCGAGAAAAACACGGGCGGCCGAGGCTCCGTTTGTCGATCTCGTTTAAAGTCACTTGTCTCAATATAGAATGCAGTCTCAGGGAGAATGGAAACAAACAAACATAAGCAACCCGATTGAATGTACTTACTTACGCTCTCTTTGTCGCCCCCTCCATTTTTATTTCAGTGATTTAATCAAATCGGAAAGTAGAGTTGTGTAACAAAATATACGATGCTGATAAGAAGGTACACGAAACTCTGTTATTGTTTGTGTCCAATAATATTTTCCTAGCTGTCAGCTCCTGTCAATTCTTACAATGTTTCAAATAATCTTCAAGCTTTAATTAATATATTTTTTGAAAGATGAGTTGAAATATGGCGTTTGGAAATTTGACAATTTCCCCTTCTCCTTGTCAGCTCCATACGTTCAGACTCGCGGCGATTATTTTAACGAAGTGTCTACTACTGCCGTGCAAACAAGAAATGACGTATCTGCATTTATTAACGTATCTACATGATAGGTACCAAAATGTCCCATATTCCATCAATTTTCATATTTTGATTGTCTGAGACGAAAGTGAATTGCAAAAAATCGAGTAATTTAAAAAAATACTAGAGCAGCATATCCTACTGAAGGAAGTTTTGATTTTCTGTTTAGAAAATTTTCGAATTTCAAACAGAGTAGTCCTGAATTCCTGGTTCTAAATAGGTTTAGTTTTTAAGGCATCAGATTCAGCGTTGTGTAGTTTTTAGTATTTTAATTTGGAAGTCCTTTGAGAACTAAACTTTTTCTTATATGTAAAGGATCCCATTTTTCCTTGAACGTTTGAACATGAAATAATTGTTGCAATTGAAAGTTTTTAATTTCTTGTTTTAATTGCTTTGAGTTCATCAAAAGAGTTCTTTAAAACCAGTTAACTGGCAGTGAACATATATGCGGAGAAAAAATCCGTGACAGAACTGGTAATGACGCATATATGCGCACTTTAAGTAACTCCCATAAAACTCAATGGATTTTTATGAAACTGGGTATCCCCTAGTTTTTTCGGTCGTTGATTACGAATCTGAACTTGAAATTATGAGTCAGTTTTGGCACACGACGTCGATTTCGAGTCCACCAGAAAACTGGTTAAAAGCCTTAATTTGAAGTTTAGTTTTGAGTAGATTCAGATTTTAAAAATTGTAGCTTGAAAACTTCCATTTTGTACTCCACTGTTTCATACTTTGCACATTAGCCGAATGGACTTTTTTTTAAAGAAGTGACCTTATTTCATTAAAAAAATGATAGGAAAATTAACAATTATTAGTGCGTACTAAAAAAGGGTTTTCGGATCCTCAGGATGTCGTCATGTCATTTATGGAACTAGCCTTTGGATTATTTAGTAGGGCTCTGACTTTGCCAATAACCGGTAACCCGAGTACTGGAGCGGGTATCCGAGAATACGAGTATTACTTCGGTACCCGGGTAATCACTTAAATTTGGGTACCCGAATACTTTTACTACTTTTATTTTTTGGAATATAAATTGGTGGTAAATGTGACTACTTTATTTGTTGTGACTAGAATTTCTGTCGTTACTAGTATAAACTACGTAGGATTACTAACAGCGACTTGTTGCCGCACTAAACTGTTTAGTTACTTTTACCATCGAAGTAGTTGTCGCAGCTAATACCATCTCTGCTAATAAAAAGCTTCTTGTCACAACTAAGCATTTTTTCAGTGCACGTTGACACACATGAAAAACTAAGAATATTCACGCTTTTGAAGACCAATGATATATATCGTCAAAATTACGAGGTTGTTCATGAGGGGGGGGGGGGGGGAAAAAATAAATATTACAAATGCAAAGATACCGAATTTCATTTTTCTCAAATTAAAATAATTCTTATTTACTTTTGTGATAATGTGTGGAAGTCCAATTGAAAAAGGCCCTTTTGGTCGGTTTTTATTGTTTCTTCTTTTTACAATATTTTGCAACATTTTTTTAAGTCTTAAAATAGGTAATGCTTTTATTTTCCTCTTAAATCTCGTATAAGATTACAGCTTCGCTATTGATTTCTTTTGATCCTCAAGTTAGGGTTATGACACTAACGCGCGTGTATTTTTTGTTGTCTTTTCATTTGAAACTTGATGTCGAAAGAGAAATCTTTGAAATTCAGAAAAAATCGTTGAGTACCTGGATACCCGGATATTACCCGAGTAATTACCGTTATCTCGGTTCCCCGGGTCCCCGAGTATCCAAGTAAATATACAACTGAATGCCATGAAGTCCTAGTCCTAATATTTAGTCAAACATTTATAAAAGTATCAATTTTTGAAAGTATTCACGTAGACAAATATATGACAGTTATAAGAAATAATTTTTAATATCCTTAGAAAGGGGTCTGGCCTGTATAGGATTAAATATTTTTCAAATTACATTGACATTTTTTATTAAATACAATCGCGAGAATTTTTTTATGAGATTTTAGTGAATACTACAGTTATTATGTCATTCATTCTCTCGAGAATTTTCTAGCATGCAAATTCCAGATGGATCACTATGCCATATTTAATATTTGTACTTATGGGATATACAAAATCGTAACTTTTTTATGACATTGTTTAAGGGCAATTTATTCATTCAAATTTTAAAAAAACGTTTGAATTAATGCTAGCTTATAATATAATTTCAAACAAATATCTATATTTGATCATTTATTTTCAAACATTGGATTAGGTAGGACGGTCATAGCTCAAGTTCTTGATAATTTATTCTTTAAAAAACATTGGTAAAAAGCGATCAGAAATATAATACCTTTCGTACCCATAATATTGTATAATAGCTTGAAATTGAAAACCAGCTT
Organism: Andricus curvator; assembly: GCA_932195095.1. Classification (NCBI taxonomy): domain Eukaryota; kingdom Metazoa; phylum Arthropoda; class Insecta; order Hymenoptera; family Cynipidae; genus Andricus; species Andricus curvator. The sequence continues at coordinate 19,794 of CAKNYM010043674.1, read as the reverse complement.
GGCCACTGGACCGAGGAAGTAGGGATTTTTACCTGGTTATTGCATTTCGTGTCGTTTTTCCAAAAACTTAATTTGTTTATTTTCAAGGTTAGTTTTTACGATAAAAAAATACGCATCCTATCAAAAAATAATTAATAAAAAATGTTTATAGATCTTTTTTGAGTGAGCAACTTTGGCTATTAATTATCTCATAGCTCATGTCGTTTGTGCAAAAATTATATTTTTTAATTTTTAGCTTCATTTTTTACTATTCAAACAAAAACTACGCGTTTCATCAAAAAATGTTTGTTTGATAACAAATTTATCGATCTTTGTTGAGTGTACAACTTTTATCTATTAATTTTTTTTCGTACCTTGCGTCGTTTTTCCAACGATTTAATTTTTTTATTACTAATGTTATTTTTCACGATTAAAACAAAAACTACGCATCCTATGAAAAAATGATTAATAACAAATTTGTAGCTATTTTTTGGGTGAAAAACTTTTTTCTATTCATTTTTTCCGTAGCTTGTGTCGTTTTCACAAACTTATTAATTTTTTATTTTTAATATTGTTTTTTACGAATAAAACACAAACTACGCGTCTTATCAAAAAGTGATTTATGAAAAATTTGTAGATCTTTTTTGTGTGCAGAATTTTTGCCTATTCATCTTTTTTCGTACCTTGCATAGTTTGACTGCAAAATAGAATTTAGGATTTTTCATTATTTTTTATGCGTTTGGCTTAAAATTTTCCTTTTCGTCTTTTTTTTTTTAAGTTTCCAAATGCTATAACTCTGATAATTTTATTTTTATCGAAAAAAGTCGCGAGGATAAATTGTTTGACTTTCCGAGTACTACGAATAGTCATATACATACACGGAAAAAAGTAGATCGTTAGAAGACCTCTCTAAACCAGTAGTTCTAACTATTCTAAATTGAAGCGCAGCTTTTCGTCGTGAATTTGGTTAAAATTACTATTTTGTGTTCAGGTGAGTTAAACTGACTTCTTAAAAGAGTAGGTTGAACAATTTCAAATAGTAGGATGCACTGCACCACTTGGTAACCGTCCACACTCAGCTAGAAGAAGAGTTACTATTTCGTGTAGTAAGCCTTACTTCTGTGAAGAGTAACTTTGCCGATTTCGCATTGTAACGCATATATGTATATGTATATATGCACTGCACGCATTCTATACATGATTTATAAATAGATTAGCTCGAATCTTTCGACAACAAAAATGATGTAAAATGTCGATCGATTTGAAAATGAAAAAATTATTTTATATATGATTACTGCATTTAATTTACGATTATTCTTACACAATTGCACGCACAGAGTCTTACACATATGATCGCACGCTGTAACGCTTTGAAAAATCGCCCCGCTAAAAAAAAAACCGCAAAAACAAACCCCGCAAAAAAACAGTATTGAAGGATAAAGTAGAGTTATTCACTATGTTCATTTATAATAATTATCTCAACTAATATTATGATAAAAGAGAAAACATTATAAAATAGTTTCCGATAATTTATTTCATTTTATAAAATGTCAGTGCGCGGTCTGTCTTATAGATTGTGAAGCGAAAATCTGTTGTCTTACTGATAAGCAAGTTATAAGTCGTCCTTCTTTTTTAATTTCAAACGGACCGCCTAAAAAATTTTGCGGAGGGGCCCTACACGTTTCTAGTTGTGCCACTGAACTTACTTACAATTTCAAATCTCGCGCAGTGCTTATTGCAGTGCGAAAAAGGAGATCGAACTCACTTCCAAAAGTCAAACTCACAATTCTTTGCTTACTATAAAAATTAGTTATTCATACAGTTTACATGTTCAAAGGTACTATTTCAAATAGTTATTGAAGCTACTTGTTCTAGTAATCTTTCTTTCTACAATTTGAAGTAGTAATGCTGATTTTAGGTTTTATATATTTTGAGATCACTATCTCATTCAGTATCAAAAACTATTTGAAATGTTTCTTGTACAATGCGAACAAGTAAACTTCAAGTTAACAATACATAAAAGTGAACCTAACTATCTACTTTTTTCCGTGTAGAATTTTTAAATCTTGAAAAAAAATTATATCAAAAATTTTGAAAATGCTCTAACTTTTTGAATTTTCATCCAAAATAGCTCGTTAACGAACTCCATTTTTTCTTTTCAGTCCCTAAAAGCGTGCGCCAAAGCACAATCCAATCCGATATATAGACGCCAACAGACATCGACGTAAAAACTATTTTTCTCACTCAGGCGGGGCCTCAAAACGTCGACATTTGTTGAAATCCACGAAAGACATTTTTCACACAAAATCAATACCTTCTCATTGAGATGAGAATGTAAATATCTGTAAAAATGTTTATCGAGTAAGAAATGGCAATGTGGCCAATTCCGTTTCAAATCAGGCACAATTTCAAGAAAAATCTGGGTCATGGTGTTAGAATGACGTGGTATTTAGCTATATCATTTTATGGTGAAAATAAAAGAACACGTATTTCACAGTTTAATCAAAATAATAATTTGGATTATTACAATCATTCGAAGATTACCTTCGAATTCTCAGAAATTGACAGAAAGTTTATTCAAAATGCAGTGTTTTCCGAGCGAAAGTAGTTATAGAGGATTTTCTTTTTTATTTGACGTAAAAACTCTTGTTCTTAAAATTGATTCCAAAAAAATTAAGAAATTTAAAAAATGTTTCGTGAATTTTGTTCTGGGTAAGCTACTGCTTCACATTGAAAAAAATTATTTTGCAAAAATCGGATTTTTGGTATTTCTCTCGGAAACAACGAAAGGTATGTACAAAAAAAATGTTCAGATATAAGTTGAAACATATCGAAAAGTTCTACAAAAAACATCACTTGCTCTTCTGTGATAGTTTACATCGTTTACGAGAAAAAATAAAAATTATATTTAAAAAAATGCGAGGCCATAAAAATGCTTAAGCCCGCATAAAACTGATAGTATGTCTTTTTTTATATAAGCAGAAATCTTGATTAAATACTGGAAAAAATAAAAAGGTGGGGTTTTCCTGAAAACATTGTTTTCAAAATTGGTTGAATAAAATTAAGAATTTCTGGAAAGCCCCACAATTTTTATTGTCTCTTCAATTTTATTAATTTTGTTTACTGTTTCTGCTTATATAAGAAAGGCGTCCTAGCAGTTTTGTAGCGGCTTAACCATTTTTGAGTCAAGAAAAAAAAATTATCTTTAAATATAATTGTGTATTGTTTCTCGTACACTATGCAAAATATCACAAAAGTGCAAGAGATATTGTTTGTAGAACTTTTCTATATGTGTAAACTTTTGTCTCAACATTTTTTTGTAACTTTCGTTGTTTCCGAGAAAATACAAAAATTCGATTTGTCGATAATAATTGTTTTCAATGTGAAGCTGTTTCTCAATGGAAAAAAAATCTAAGTGGGGCTTTTCAGAAAATCCACTTTCAATAATTTAGGAAAAACAGCAGCTGTTTTGTCATTTTAAAAATTAAATTTTTTGATACCAATTGAAAGAGCAGTGTCACAATAGGCCTTATAGCTTGAGTGCCAGGGGTGCTCTTTTTGGGGCTCCCCGCCCGTCTATGAACTTAATTGAAAAAGCAAGGCTTCCCACGTCGAATAAAATAATAAAATCTCAAACACCTACGCTCGTTCGGAAAATACGGCATTTTGAAAAAACTTTCTGTTAATTTTTGAGAATTCGCAGGTAATCTTCGAATGATTGTAACGAATAAAAAAAAAAGAATTTTGATTAAACTGTGAAATACGTATTTCTTTATTTTCATCATAGAATGATATATCTAAATACAAAATCATTCTTACACCCTAAGCTGGACCTCTCTGCCTGATTTGAAATGGAATTGGTCATACATATAGTTACCAAAAACTATTTTTATTCGTACGTCCGAGCAAAAATTATAAAAACCGGAAATTTTTTCCGGTTGGAAAAGTGGCAACATTTAGTTTGCATAATTAAAGTCTGTGAAATTGACACTTTATCATTTTGATATTAGAAGGTTTCCGTTATATACCTTGTTAATTATTTAACGATTGAATAAAAATTTTTTGAAAGAAAATTTTCTCAAACTTTAATTTGGAAAGTTGAAAATTCAGATGAGTTCATTTTTTTTATATTTTAATTTGCAGTTTAGTTTTGATTAATTCAAATGAAAACATTTTCAGCTTTAACAGTGTGAAATTTTTAATTTAAATGACAGGGAAAAATGTATGTGTGTATTTATGTGTTAAAATGTCCTTATCGTGCTTTCTGGAGTATTTCAATTAATTTAGGCATTATTTCTGATATGGTGTGTGGATTCGAATCGTGATAGTGATCACAAGAGGCTTAATTCCTCATAAGGCTTATAGGACAGCGAAATTAGGGAGCAGATAGATTAGGTCCAGTCAGGTCCGCATGAGCATATTTTCTCACACCGATGTAGATGTGCCTCTAATATTCTACTATAGCTACACTGTTGTAGCTTACAGGACGCATGCGGAGCATTCGCAAGCATGTAGTGCCAGCCGGGAATCAGGTCAGTCGTATCAAACTGACCTACATACCGTTATCGCGCCCGTTATCTCCTTTGATAAGGCCTTTATTAACCATATGCTTATATACCTACGACAGAAAATTTAGACACGTCCCTTAAACTTATCCCAAAATATCAAAGTTCCTCTATTTTTGCTCTCACAGACTGCCCTGAAAAATCAATCCTATTTTAAGAAGAATAATACCTTTCTCACCTAATGAATATGTAAATATCAACCTAATTTTCTATTTTTAATGTAAACCATTCTTAGTTACATCAACACAGGTTTTGTGTCCATGGAGTTCTATAGAGATACTCATTTTTCGCAAACTGTTGTTCTATCCCGCTGAAGTGCTGCGATCGCTATTGTATGAAGTATGAACGAAAATTCGAAAATTGAATTCGGAAAGAAATGTCAAAATAGACAAAAAAAAATTATATAAGCTGCGTATCGATACCACCACTGTACTTCACTCATTGACAGCTTCACACCCTATGACATAGATATTCCATTTTCTTAAATTTATGACAATTTTGGTTCTACAAATTGAAAAACCATTGGTGTCAAACTTCAGACAAATCGCGATAAATAAATTTTCAAAGCTATCTTAAAAGCAGGGGCGGCGAATCATATATGGAATTGATTTAGAATTAATTGTTAATGAACGGTTTCATTTCGCGAAACACAAAACGAAGTGCAGTTTTTTCAATATTGTAAATAAAATACGCTTTAGTTCTAAGATAGATTTATATACGCAAATTTTGAAAGTTGAGGTTATTAATACGAAGGAAATAACCACGATTATTTTAACATTTCTTAACAAATTCAATTTTCACATTGTTGTTGCCAGTTTAGTGACTGAAGCGCTTTCGTGAAATAGAAAAACAGATTTTAAAAAATTAACTCTGTAGATACAATTATCGTTCACAGAAAAAACTGGGGGTTCGGTAATGTTGCGGCTCAAGTAAAATCCTTCAGAACTGAGACTCCAATATAACTCTTTGTGAGAGTTCCTTTTTAATAATAGATTTAATTATTTCACGATGATTCATTATAATAAATTTAAAGAAGGTTTTTCGGCTATCAATCGTGTGCAAAACTGCGAATCTTGCCGACTTTTCGTGAACATTGCAGTTCGCTTCTTCAGGGCTGACCTGAAGTTTCAAATCAGTCAGAGTTTCAGTTTCAGGTCAGCCCTGTAGAAGTGAACTGCAATGTTCACGAAACGTCGGCAAGATTCGTAGTTTTGCACACGATTGAATCCCGAAAAACCTCCTTTAAAGTACCTTTTTAGTTTGTTGATATCCGATATATGGCCAGTGTCGCATGCCATCGTTTTCAACTGCGCGCATGTACCGAAATGTGCGGACCTATTTGAAATCAATAAATACTCATTTTGGGTTCCTTTTTGTTGCAGCTCCCTTTGAACCAGAAATGGGTTCTCATAGAAACCCCAGCTTTTGCTGTGTTGTTGATTTCCAACATATATAAGTATCAATTACAAATTTTTTTTTTTAAATGACATGTTTTAGACCAGGAGTGCCTTTTGCTGCTAGAAATTGTAATGACTAACATGAAAAACTCTTTGAAGTGTTAAAGAGGGAAAATTTTGGTTTCTAAAGCTTATCAAACTTTTTTTATAAATTGTTTAAAATATTTTGTAACTTACAAAAAATCTGAAAATTTCAAAAATGGTTTTTTTAAATTTAGAATGTTGATTTTAAAAACGTATCTACTTTTCAAAAAATTAATGCAGTTCTCTGTACTTTATATCGTTTGCTTATTAAAAAATTTTCTGACAATGAAATATAATCTCTATAAAGATAAATTGTAGCATGAAAAATGATCTGCTTCTACAAGAAAATAAGACAATTTGGAAGAATTGGAATCTTTCTTGCTAATAATTTCTATTCGCCATAGGAAATTTTGAGACTATTGTCTCCCGCAGGAGGGCGTCATGATTTTTTCAGCACAGTATTAATATCTCGTAAATGCTTAAACCGACTTCACCTGCCATGCTAAAAATAACAAACGATTTATACAAATACAGGTATGCTCGTATGTATTACAACTTATAAAGTTCGACCTCGCCCTGACGGTTGTCCTTACTCAACCACACGAACTCTTCAACTTGACCTGAATCCTGTTTTGCGAGATATTTCGCAATTCCCGTGGCTGTCCAGACTCCAGAACACTTTTGGTCATTCGCTTTTTGAAAGAGACACAGAGAAAAAGGGAGAATCATGGCAACTTTTTTTGCTCCAGCAGCGCGGAAAATTGGCAAAGGGAGAATTTACTCCAAAGGGGACAACTCGATCCTGCATTACATGGTATATGTTATACCATGAAAAATAAGAATATTTTGCTTTTTATTTAGATCCAGAGTAATTGAATGATATAATGGCAAAATGATAAGAGGTCATAAATTGTGGCAATAATTCTTGCTTATTTTATGAATGATTCTGATGCGTGATATTTTATCTTATATCCAGGGTATACTTATTATTACGACATTGACACACTTCGGTTCGTTGTGACGTCATAATTAATTTAATTGCTGGATGCTTATATTCTTTGGAAATATTGTTTTCCAAGAGTAATATAATTATATAGTCAAGAAACATTTTCTTTTTGAACTGTCAAATAGAAATGCACATGTTCAAGAAAAAATGAAACAATCTCAAGACATTTTATATTATATGTATATATATTTCGAATATAAAGTTCATTCAACTTTTATGTTTGAGAAGCATATAAAAAGGTAAATTAACATTTCTGGGATGTTTAGTGGTTTTAGGGAATTGTATTACTTTCAGTTTTATTTCTTCTGAGAGTTCTGAGACGTTCGCTCACTGTTTGATAAGTCGATTCTTTATCTCAACGATAAATTATTGTTTCTGGAGTGAAACCCAATGTTCTTCTTGTGGTTTGGAATATGAAAAAAATGTTAGAAACTTTTTTTCTTTTTGTGGTTGATTCTGAACCAATCATTATTATTACGTTCCTTTTTCTCCCTCTTTTTTTCTTTTGATATATATTTGTCTCTAATGGGCCAGAAATATAAGAAATATAATTTTGATTTGCGAAATTCTTTGTGTTCCGATTTTGTTGCATAAAATGGTTCATAATAAAGTAGATTTCTTTTCAATCTTAAAATAATGATAGACACTTTTATGTAGACTTTCTTTTCGAATTAAGAGAGGGTTCTTCTTAGTCATAATTGAAGTTTCCAAGCTCTTTTAGTTCCTGCATTTTTCCATATTTGAAATCTTTGGATTCCCTTTACTTTAGCAAAAAAAGTTATAGTTTGACACTTCAAAGAAGTAAAAAATGGGAAAATCGGTTAATGTCTTCTGTTCGGTTTTTGAATTGGTGGATTTTTTTTCTAGGTACAGTTTTTGCTAATGAAAAAAAAAAAATAACAAAGTGCGAAATAAAAACCATTTTTTTTTTTTCAAGTTACAATTTCTTGAAAATGTACCAAGAACATGTTTTTTAAATTTCGGTAATTGCACATTAAAAAAAAGTAGTGCATGTTGAACTTAAAATAATTTCAGTTTGAATAGAAAAAAACACGCTATTATTTGTTTATAATGTGAATCGTCGAACCATGAACTGCGCATGAGCCACAGTGATTAAAATAGGAGCTTAAGAATAATAGTTCCGGAAAGTGCCACTAGGTAGCCAGTATTCAACTCGCCTCACAAGTAACTGAGTTGTGTCAATGATATAAGGTTCGGCACATCTGAGGATTTTATTAGCTTTGCGCAGTGGCGATATCGTAACCAATGAGGTTCTACCGAGGTGCGATTATTGCTAGTTGAAAACTTTTACCAATACCCCGCCAAGACGATGTGAAATACCATCGGCTACGGCAATTTTTGAAAACCCCTGCGGGGGTTGCTGTTCAAATAAAAACATAATTTTTCTATATGAATTTGGAATTTTGTGACTTTGTAAGTGATTGTACTTCGTAACCGGCATTGGTTAGCGCATTTACTCAAAATAATTTTGTAATTTCTTCAAATGATTCTCTAATAATATTCAAAGAAAACTGGAAGATTATTCATGATGAACCTATTTTCAAATCAAAATGTCAAACAATTCTGATTCTTTATGTTTATTTTTATCCTCATCTTTAAATTATTATTCAGTGAAACAATAATAAATTATTCATTCCTGTTCAATAGTGTTGCAATGAATTCTATAGTATATGTACATTTGAACTCGAAATTTCTTCAGTTCGAGTCAAAGAACCTATGCCATTATTTTTTAATTATGAAAGGAAAAAGTTCCCGTACTTATGATTGTGTTTCAAAATTATGAATTTTATCCTTTTAAAGGAACGAGATGGACGCTTGAAAAACCAAGACATTTTTTTCATAATAACAAAATAATTTTTGTGGGTGATTCAAAACCAATCTATTCAGATTATTACATTTTCACAAATAGGAAAAAGAATCAATCCAAAAAAATTTGCATGTATTTCTAAAATTGCTAATATTTAATGCATTCTTATTACCAAAATTTTAAATAAAAAGATTTCTTTCCAGAAATTGAGGTAAAATTATTTAGACTCAATTAAAAGAAATCAGAAAATAGTCATAAACAAAAACCCTGCAGATTGGAACGAATCATTTGTTTAGTGTCTCTATTTAAAAAATTTTTAAATTAAGATCGAACAGAAATCTATTTTATCATGAATAAAATGTTATTTTTTCAATTCAAATTGAAGACATTTCAAGTTCGACATTTTAAAAAATCTCTCATTTTAAAAATTTTTCACTACCAAAAACTGTATTTACAAAAAAATTGTTATGATTTTTGGCCCATATAATTTTTTTTTAATTGCTACATTTTTTTGCTCAGCTCAAGTGATTTGAGATACTTTTTACAAAACGTTTGTTATCAATTTTTTTGCAACTTTAATTACAGTACTGTAATTTTAATTTGGAATATAAAAAGAGTTATACTTTTCGTCTCGATTACGTTTTTTCTATTAATTTGCACAATTTTAGAAAGCTTGCTTTTTAGAACTCTGTAACAGGTCAGAAATGTAGATGTGAGAATTAGAGAAAAGAAAGTATTCAGTATTTGATATTTTCATTTTGGAAATCAATTATCTAACGCTAACGGTTACATTTTCTTAAATTTGCTTAATTTTATTGCAGATTTAAGTAGCAGGAAAACTGAAAGATCAGAATGAATTTATTTTTTGGTCGTGAATTTTTATATAATTCCTAGTAGAAAAATCTATACTATCACTTCAATAAATTAGTGTTACTTGATGTAAGATGAAATTATGCAATTTTAAAGCTTCGTAATAGAAAATTTCAAAATTAAATGTTTACAATTTAACTCATGAACTATTACTATTGGGCACTCCTGTAGGGAGTGTAGGGCGTAGGCCCTAGGAGTCTAGGTCTAGGGTAAAATTGGGGGTATTCTGGCTCACTGTGGAACGATCGGATTGAGTTTGAATTTAAGAGGGTTTCAACATGACCTTCCCAGCGGGAGATTTCTTACCGGTTGGTAGTAAATTAGGGTAGGTGTAAATATTTTGAGAGTGCTTCTAACGTCTAACTAACCTGTACTAAAGTCTAAACACTCTAAACTTCTAAAGTCTAAACCTAAACTAAACTGCCTAAAGCGCCCCAAACACGGTGTTTGGTTTTGGCGACTTAATTGCATGCAATTTGTAACGGGAGTTTTCCCACTGACCCAGTGCCCCACAGTCACAGAGTTGCCAAACTGGCCCTTTTACGGGTCCCCAAATCGAAAAGGTTCCAACTTTCTTATTTTACTGTCCAAACTATATTAGCCTGGCCTAAGCCTACAGGCATGTTAAAGTCGCCTTCTTTGGCTGAAAGGCCTATTCTTACTATACGGTTGGTCGAAAATCTTGGAAATCGTGAGACACTAAAATAATCATAAAAAAAAGATAGAAAGACCTGAGAATATTTTATTATACTTTCGCAATTTTTTTCCTTTTTTAGGCTTGGAACTGCTCTGTGGCTGTGGCAGTAGCCAAAAATAACCCAAGACTAAACAAGTAGCAAAAACGTAAAGTTACTTTTTTACCTGCATGGAGAACAGAAAAGAGTATAAAAGAAGAAATTTCAAGACCTCTTACTGTAAAAATGGGAAGCTTCTGAAATCTACTACAATCATAAATGGATATCTTTTACAACTGTTTAAATAAAATTGACAAAATTTCAAAGTTAAAGTTTACCTTTCAAGTGATAAACTGACAGATTGAATTTAAAAAGAACAATAAGTTCCTTAATTTTGAGTAGAATTTGCGAGTGCAAGCTCAATTTTCATTGTATTACAATCACAATTCCAGGATAATTGGGTTGGTACTATATTTTTTCAAACACATTCCAGTAGAATTATAAACTACACTAAATCCCTTAATTTTGAGTACAATTTGTGAGTATAAACTCAGTTATCAATGTGGTGATGAGATGTACCTAGTTGCTATACTAGCTGTAAAAGAAAATCACAATAAAACTGACAATTCTTCAACAATGTCACCGAAAATACTTTTACTTTCTATAAACCTCTGTGTAAGATTTCTTTTTGCATTTAAACTCGCTTTTGAAGCGTCTCTGGCACATGGTGAAAGGCTTTCTCTTTGTCCTTGTCTCTCTTTCTCGCTCTGTAGAATCTCATTTCCTTTGTTAGTCAGTTAGTCCTGAGTCTTTCTCTTTCTACCCACTGTCTTGGTCTTTCATGTCTACTACTTTCCCTGATTTGCTTTCCTCTTTCTTTTTTACTCTCGCCCCCGCTATTACCTTTTCCCTCTCTCTCCCAGCCAAGGCAGTGGCTCGTCTCAGGCGAAAAGTAGTTCGTCCGCTTTTACTTTCCTTGGCTCGCCGCTTTCATTGGCAATGGTACTAGTTACGTCTGTTACGTTAACCGGTTACGAGAAGCGTAACACCTCTCTCGTAAGAGAGTGAAGTAAGCCAAACTCTTTCCTTCTTTAGTTAACTTTCTCCCCCTCTCTCTTTCTCTATCGCTATTTCACAGGTTTTGCCTTCTGGCGCCTCGATGCTCTCTCTTGAGAAGTTTCGGCTCTTGGTTCTCGGTCCAGTTTCATTTATGTAAATCCGAAACTTTTGAATTTGGAACCTTTAAGCTTGTAAACCTTCGAAAAATCCTCGGAAAAATCAACTCTTTTTCATTGTCCAATAATTGGAATGAAAGGTGAATTTGGACACCTGTCCAATACTAACAGATTTACCAATATTTCCTGAAAAACTGACTGTTTTACCAATTTTTCCCCTTTAATTAAATTTTTCAAATTTAGATCTTCTAAATGACTAAAAAAATTCTAATTATTTTAGAGTATTAAAAATATATTCTCAAAAGCAACGAATCTATTATAAATTTTTAGCTTATCATATTGAAAATTAAGCATTCAAAATTAAACTATTTTAAATTCAGAATAAAAAAAATGTATGAATTCGACTCGTTCGAAACTTTCAGTCAGAAAGTTTTCAAATGGCACTTAAAACACAAAAGTCATTCAAAAGCATCTCTTCAAACCGACTTTGCTTAAAATAGAAATATTCAAATTTGATAAACTTTACATTTAGTACCATAAAAATTAGAACTTAAAATTTGAAATTGTACTAGATTACATACTTGTAATGTGTGGCGACGAGATATATATATAGATAATAGGATGAAACTGGGTCAGGTTGTGGGAGTTTTTATTAAAAGTTACAAATCAAGTTTAAAATGAAATTTTCGAGAATTTCTTGCAATATCTAAATTAAATATACATCCCCTAGTCTAAGTTAATACTAGATCTGGGAACTATAAAAATTGGCATGCAACCAAAAATTAGTCTCAACCATTTTGTTGAGTTGAATGGAATTTTGCAAAAAATTCTTTCATAGAAGATGATAATCCTATATCAATGGAAAAAGTCCCAAAGGACAATCGTTCTACAGAATTCCGGAGTAGATTAAATTGCCAAGTGTCGCAAATCTGCTTTTGCCTATTACACATATTCTTTTCCATCAGCGAGCGTTTCATCGGCAATACGTAAAACGGCGTTTTGCAGCCCAGTTCGCACGTCCTTGACACACTTACCCAGATGGGTTGCCAGAGTACCGCGAGAATTGTATAGTGAGTTTTCGTTGTAGGTGTGCGTCTATTTCTATATATATTTCTATAACGCCCCATACAGGCGCATTACAACGCTCACTCACTGATCTCCGCTAGCACACATGCGCGCCCTACTATAAGTAGGTTGGTATGTATGTATAATGCTAACAAAACTGTACGCTTGCGCTCTCTCGATCCACCACCATAATGTCCATAATATGAGCCGCGGACCGCGATCTACAATTCTACACAATGCATCAACATAGGCATGTGCGTATTTCTATTTGCGAATGCATCTGTATGTATTTTACTAGTACTCTCGTACAGGTAGGTACATTTTGCGCAAATCGCGAAGGCGACCCTCTCGCCTTCCATTTTTATTGCCGCGCCTGCAACTGGGCCATCGCGGAATTTGAAATGGACCTAAGCCATGACCGGTATACTATGCGTTGCGTTGTGCAAGATGACGCCGATAATTATCTCGATGCGGAACGCTATCTGATCAGATAAGACAACGCCGCCCCGCTATCAGACGTCCCGCTTTACCGGAACTCCCACAAGCCCTAGACAACTCCCAGGGTTAAGTTAATGCTCCCTCAAGGACATTTGTTCTCCGTTTAAGAAGAGGTGCTACTTTTTTTTCATTTTTTGTCTGCCGGGATTTAAATTTTATTTTTATTTTTTATTCAACAATACCTGTCGGTCTATTGATTGAAAATTATAGACGCATAAATATTTCCCAAATTCTACTTTCCCTAGTGTTTATTTTACCTAAATTCTTTTCACTGAATAACAATGGGCCTTAATTTTATTTTTAACTGGCATTTGACCTCATTTTTATTTTTTCGAATTACGATTTGTCCTGATTTTAATTTTGCCCAATCCGAATAGCGACATGACCTACAATTGATTTACATTACTTGCCATTCGTCAACTTATCATGATTATTTTCATTATTCTGAATTAGACTTTACCCTCATTTTATTTGTTCAGATTACCATTTGCCCTCATTTTTATTTTTCCGAATTATTGTTATTTATCTTAATTTTCGTTTGGCTACATTCACATTTTTAATATTTTGCATTTATCCGAAAGATCGTTTGACACTATTTTCATAATATGCTATTACTGTTTTCATAATTAAACATTAATAATTTTTTAGATCAATTTACAAATCCTTCTCAATTAACATTTAACCCCAGTAATATAGTTAAAATTTTGAAAGCAGTTTAGAATTTTAAATCTCATCCTCAAAACGGAATGAAACTTCATGTACTGAGAATAAAATTTTTTTAATTCATTGAACCTTTAATTGGATTTTAATAATTGAAAAAATTGCAATTTTGAAACCTTAAAAAAAACTGTTGTAAGTTGAATAAAACGGAATATCCATGTCATAATGTGTGAAGCCGTTTCAAATAAAAATGCAATACTTCTTTATTTTAGTTATATTTTGTCAATGAGTGAATTATTCTTCTGGTGTCGATAGACAGATTATATTTTTTCCGTTTGAAAGTATTCGTCTCTTAATTTATTGATGCTACTTTATTCAAGAATAATATCAATTAGAAAAACCTTTGACCTAATTTGAAAAAAGTTAGCAGTTAAAAAAGAATAATAAACTTATTAAATGCAAATTTCATTCTTGATACTATGATCCTAATAATTCTAAATTAATTTTAAACTTTTATTAAAATAGACGTTGTGGTTTTCATGAGATGTCTCAACAGATATCGCTTTCGATAATATTTTAATTTAAATGCTGAATTTTAATTGACAGAAATGCAATGCACACGATAAATCTTGTGCAGTTTGAATGTGCATATTTAAACAAATTATTGACATGCATTGCTTTACTCACTCTATTTGCTAAAGTGGATATTTGAATAAACATCATAATTATTTATGAACTTACATTTCACTTTATTTCGGTTTAGACTTTAAAGCCAGATAACTAAAATGAATAATTTGTCTTTAAATGATGATTAAAATTGTTCTGATTCCAATTGGAGAGCATTTTTTCCATAGTCAGTAGTATTACATTATAATTTTTTCTTCAAGGGATTTGATAATTTGGTAGGAGAGTGGCTCTTAGATAAATTATTTTGTTTGTGCATAAAATTGCCTCATCCCGGGTATTAATCTTGGATAGATTTATCTAGATAATGTTAATGGGAAATCGTTACAGCAATCGTACCTCCGTTATACTGCAATATTGCTCACGGACGAATGGCGCTTACGATGTATGTTAAATATACATACATATATTGTGAATGATCGTCAGAATTTTCCATTCATTGTTATTCGCACTTTTCTTATAGATTGCATCCAATAAATTCGACTTGTACCTAAAAAATTTAAAAAAAAAACGTTTCCCCAACATATTACGCCCCAAGAAATACGACCAATTAAGAAAAAAAAAAGAAAACAATGTATTTCCACTTTTGATTTGGTGCTAGACAATAATAAAATTTCTTATTAATATTTTTCTGATATACGGACAAGAATGATTTCTTAAAATCAAAGAATTGTTTGTTAATCAGACATTTTTAATGGTTTAGATAATCTCTTTGACCTTATATAAATGCAATACTTTGTTGATCTCAGAAACATTTTCTCTTCTTCCCACCCTCAAGTTCGTTATGTATTTTATGGGAATAAATAGTTTATTGAAATGTGTTAATCCAGGGTGTCTAGTGTCCTGGAAATCCTTGAAAACCTGGAAAAGTCCTTGAATTCTTTTTTACCTGGAAAACCTCATGGTTCTGGAATTTTTGTTCTTTAAAAGAAAAAATAGTTTTTTAAACTTTTTCTCTGCTGAACGAAAAAAGATTACGTTTTTAACAAGAGACAGTTTATTTTATCACCGTGAAAATCACAAAGCTACAATCGAAATGATATTTGAATATTAATGGTTAGAGTAAATAAAAAATTGGTCGGGCTGAAGTTAGAGAATTTTGAAAATGAAGTTTGGGACTAGTAATTATTTTAGTTAGTAATTTATTTGCCTTGTATTTATATTTCTTTTTTTACAGTTGTTTCATCCTGACGATTAATTTCAGTGAAGAATTTTATTATTTGGTTGCAAATTCAACCATTTTTATTAAAAAGTCATACTTTTTATTTGAAATATCTACTATTACATTATTTCTTGAGAATTCATATTTTTTGGTAGAAAATTCATCTTTTTGGTTAAAACTGCCTTTTTTGGTTGAAAAATAATTTTTCAAACTAAAACGTAACTATTTCATTTTTGGCTGAAAATTGATATTTTAAAAATTGAAAATTCAATTACTTGGGTAAAACTTGAACCGCTTTGTTAAAAATTTGTTTGTTTGAGGTTTGATCTCTTTGATTGAAAATTTAAATATTTTGCTGAAAATTCTTTTTTTCATTTAAAATTTATTTTTTAACCTACAAATATAACTTTCCCATTTTTTTGCTGAAATTTAATCTTTTTAAGTCAAAAATTGGTCTTTTATTGGTAGGAAACTAATCGTGTTTGTGGAAATTTTCTCTCTTTTGATTAAAACTGCAATTTGTTGGTTAAAAATGAACTTTTTTGTTGAAAATTTGTATTTTCGGGTTGAAAATGCTGTCTTTTGGCTTGAATGTTCAATAATTTCTTTGACATTTTTTCCTGTCCTGGCTGCAAAATCTTTATTTGTTGAAAATTCGTCTTTTTGATTAGAAAATTCGTCTCTTTGATAGAAAATTAATAATTTCGGGTTGAAAATTCAACAGTTTTGTAGAAAATTTGTTTTTTTTTGTTTGTTTGTTAAAAGTTGACCTACTTTATTAAACATTCATTCTTTGGTTGCAGAATTGCAGATTCATTATTTTAGTTGAAAATTCATCTCTGGTTCAAAACTCAGCTATTTAGTTGAAATTTTTCTACTGAAAATTAATCATTTTTTAGTCGAAAATTAAATTATTTGTTTGCAAATTGGTTTGTTTTGTTGAAAATTTGTCTTTTTTGGTAGAAAATTAATTTTCTTTGTTGAAAATTCGACGTTTTGGCTAAGAATTCATTTTTGTATGTTAAAAGTTGAACTATTTGGTTACAATTTTTTAACTTTTTTTTAACATATTAACTTTTCGTTGGGAATTCGTCTTTTTGTCGAAAGTTACAATTTTCGTGTTGAAAATTCAACTATTTTTGGTTAAAGTTTAATATTTTCTTGTTTCAAAATAAGACTATCTGGTTGGAAATTGATTTTTGTAATTTCAACTATTTTGTTAAAAAATCATGAAAATTCAACTGTTTTGTCGAACATTTGTCTATTTCGACAGAAAAATCGTCCTTTTGGATTTAAAATTCACCTTTTTTGTTAAGAATTGAACTGTCTTCTAAAAAATTCAATTATTTAATTGGAAATGCAACTGTTTTTAGTTGAAGTTTAATCTTTTCCGTTCGAAATTCGATTATTTAGTTGAAAATTCATCTTTGTAGGTAGAAAACTCAACAATTTGGTTAAAAAATCAACTTATTTGTTGACAATTTTATTATTTTATTGAAAATAAACCTAAATTAGCTTAAAATTCGATAACTCAGTCAAATTTCAACCAATTCTAGAAAAAAAATCTCATTACACACGGTGCTGAAATCGGTTTGATATTATAAACAGCAAAAAAATATTGAATTTTGAAAGTTTCATTAAATTGTTTTTAATGCCGAAGAAAAGGGAAGCTTTGAATATTTTCTATCGTAGCGTCGTGATATTTCACCTTGATAATATGAACAATGCCCAAAAAAAAAAGAATTTTCTATAAAATCAGATTTTAGGGGCGTATGAGAAATTTCGCATATGGCACTTTTTCAGTTCCACTAGACCTACAATTTCTATTATGTTTCGTGGAAAGTATTTTTTTTTACTGTAAAAAAGAACCTAGAAAAATTTATTTTTTTGTCGTGGAAAACCTGGAAAAGTCCTGGAATTTTTGTTTGAAGAAACGCTAGACACCCTGGGTAATCGCAAAGTGATACGCGAACGACTTCTTTTCATTAAAATCAAAATGAATCTTATACTGACAATGAGAATTTTGCGGAATTTTCCGAGGAATTTTCTAGCATAGTTTTTGAAAGATCCTTGAATGGAGCAAGCGATTCATCTCTCGAGATACTTAATAATTTCACGGCAGGGTTGGTTTCACGCCTGGTCTTGATATTCTAAACAATCTAAACTATTAAACGATTGATCTAATCGCATTCATAACGCGGCACGTATATAACGCGACAAAAATATATATTACGATAACGCTCCTGGTAACGACACAAAGAGTTAGATTTTACTTTTAGTTTCGAAAATGGGATTACGGAGTGGGGCAGGCCTTGGCACACTTTGCACACCGAGACATGCTACCAAGAGAGAAAGAGAGAGCGAGAGACAGAGATAGAGATAGAGTGAGAACGCTCGAGAAAAAGAAAGATAGTGGAGGAATAGAAAGAGAGAGAGAGACTTGCACGTGGTTATATACTTGCGACAAATATTACGAGAATTGCAGGTATGACACTTGTCTGTGATTAATTCTCATCCTTTTTAATTTCTTCATTTCCATTTCGTAGGTGTTTTTCAATCATTTCATATTTTCATTTCCTCCCTTTTTTCAACTTTTCGTTTTTTCCAAAACCGACCTTCGATTTCTCTTTTTTCATCTTGTGTAAAAAGTGATTCATATTTCTTAATGATCTAGCATTTTTCTGAATAGTAAATATTTCATCTTCAACAAGTCTATCCAGAGAATTTTAATTGCGATGGAGATATAAATTTTCAGTTTACAAGTTTACAAACTTACGAAATGATTGTATATTTTTACAAGAAAATACAAATACGGAAAAATTTGGGTCCAAACAACAAACCGATTTGTTTGCTTTAGAATCATTAAAGTGTTTTGGTTGTGCTAATAAAATTTTGGTTAATAAAAATTACCAACCTAATCGGTTTCTTGTCTTAACCAAACGTTTTTCTTAGTCGATCTGCATATAAATAATGAATAAATAATGAATAAATAATAAAAATAATAAGAAATAAATCTAGTGAATCCACATAAAACCGCACTGAGAAAACGTTCTTAAAATATAACTTTTTATTTTGGACAATTTTACATCTATATTAAATTTGCTCAATTTAAATTTTGATGTCCATACAATTGAACAATGTCAATACGTGAGTGTTTAAAACTTTCCAAATTCAAAAGGCATTACGAATTTTTTAATTTTGAAGCCTAATTGAAGGCTCTCAGGGTATATGGGCGTAAGTACAAAAACTCGAATTTTGCAGGAGACTCAAAAAACCGTCTAACTCTATCGCATTTAATTTTTTTTAACAAGAAGTCACTTTCGAGTGATTACTTAACTTTTTCGAACCGTGAAAGGTTTCCTACAGACCTAAAAGAAGCAACCACCACCGAGGAAAACACTTGTCAAAAGTTGCATAACTTTTTTCAAAAGTTGCATAACTTTTTATTTTGAAATTTAAACAAAAAATTACTTTCGTGCTAGCTCTATCGAATCGCGAAAGGAAAGTTTAAAAACAAGCAAACATTTGCAAAAAAAACTTTTCAAAGAATGGCGCGTCCCATAAAACACCGGACATGTCACATAAAAAGCTGTATAACTTTTCAATTAAATAAAAAAAAACACAAGAAAGCACTTTCGAGCTATTCCTTAACTCTATCGAACTATGAAAGAAACATCCTGAAATAAGCAACCTCATCCGAGATAAACCCTTGTCAATGGCGCGGTGTGTCCCCAAAAACGAAAATATTGACACAGAGTTGCATAATTTTTTTATTTTTCAGTTAAAAAAAACAAGAAAGGGTTCGTACATATATTACGTAACGCGGTTTTCTTTTGTTTAAATAAAGATGAAAAGAAAGTTGCGTTAAGTCAAAAAGGACACAACGATATAAACAAAAGAAAAACACGTTACGTAATATATGTATACGATCCCAAAGTGCTTTCGAGCTATTACTTAGTTTTATCAGATTGTGAAAAGAACAGACAAGAAGAAGTAATCCCTTTAAAAAATTTCAATCATGGATTTGGACCCACTTCTTATAATCGAAATGGACCATAATATTCTACAGAGCCATATAAGGTCAAAACATTTAGTTCAAGCGGCTTAAGACGATCTGAAGGTACCACATCATACCTGGCGTTTCAAA
>CAKNYM010043672.1:0-36503 GCA_932195095.1 Andricus curvator | reverse complement strand
CGTTATAAGAAGTAAATTTGGTAGTCCAGGTGTTTAAAATACATCTTTCTCGAGGAAGTTATGTTCGTAACAGAAATTTGAAACACGCTCATCGTTTTTCAAAGGTCTCGTCACTCTCAGAAGTAAACTCGGTATTCCAGGTGTTTAAAATACACCTTCCTCAAGGGAGTTGTGTTCATCAAAAAAATTTCAGACAACCTCATATGTTTTCGAAGGTCACGTCACTCTAAGAAATAAACCCGTAGGCTAGGTGTTTGAAATACATCTTCCTCAAAGAAGTTGTGTTCATAACTAAAATTTCAGACAACCTCATGGGTTTTCCAAGCTCTCGTCATTTTAAGAAGTAAACCCGGTAGTACAGGTGTTTAAAATACATACCTTACTCAAGGAAGTTGTGTTCATGACTAAAATTTCAGATCTCATGGCTTTTCTCGAGAAAGTTGTGTCCATAACTGAAATTTAAGATATGCTGATCTTTTTTGAAGGTCTCGTCATTTTAAGAAGTAAACTCGATAGTTCAGGTGTTTAAAATACATCTTCCTCGGAAGGTGTATTCGTAACTAAAATTTAAAACACGCTGATCGGCTTTCGAAGGTCTCGGCATTCTAAGAAGTAAACTCAGCAGTCTAGATTTTTCAGATGCATCTACCTCGTGGAAGATGTATTTTAAATACCTGGACTACCGGGCTTACTTCCTAGAATTAAGAGACCATGGAAAAACGGTGAAGGTGAATAAAATGTCAGTTCTGAATGCACCTTCCTTGAAGAAGATGTATTCGAATACCTGGACTACCAGGTTTACTTCATAGAAGGACGAGACCTTGGAAAAATGGCCAGGGTGCCTCCTACTTCAGTTATGGACGCACCTTCCGCGAAGAAGATGAATCCTAAATACCTGGTCTACCAAGTTCACTTCTTGGGAGGACTAGATCTCGGAAAAATGGCCTGGGTGCCTTCTACTTCAGTTCTGAACACAACTTTCTAAAGGAAGATGTATTTTGAACGCCTGGACTACCAGGTTTACTCCCTAAAACGACGATACCTTAGGAAAAAGGTGAGGGTGCCTTTAACTTCTGTTCTTAACACACCATTCTCGGGGAAAATGTATTTAAAATAACTGGACTACCGGGCTTACTTCCTAGAATGACGAGACCATGAAAAACGGTGATGGTGAGTAAAATTTCAGTTCTGATGGCACCTTCCTCGAAGAAGATGTATTTTGAATACCTGGACTACCAGATTTACTTCGTAGAAGGACGAGTCCTTGGAAAAATGGCCAGGGTGCCTCCTACTTCAGTTCTAAACGCATCTTCCTCGAAGAATGTGTATTCTAAATACCTGGACTGCCAGGTCGTAGATCGTAGAAGGTCCTTGGAAAAATGGCTAGGGCGCCTCCTAATCAGTGCTGAACGCATCTTTTTCGAAGAAGATGTATTTTAAATACCTGGACCACCAGGTTTACTTCCCAGACGGCCGAGATCTTGGAAAATTGTCCAACGTGCCTCCTGCTTCAGTTCTGAACGCAACTTCCTGAGGGAAGATGTATTTTAAACACCTGGAGTACCAGGTTTATTCTTCAGAATGACGAGACCTTCGGAAGACGGTTAAAGAATCTTACATTTCTCCTGAAGATATTTTCATTTTATTTTGCTTCTATATAGGTTTCAGCCCCTACATTGAAGATCTTGCCTCTACGTTCTTGAGTTTCATTAACATCTCCTTTAAACCTCCATAATCTTCACAGAATTTTTAAGTTCTCTTTTAACGCTCTGTAACTTTTTGTATATTTTTAACTCCTCCTTAGACACTTTTTATTCTCTGAATTTCAAAAATAATTTTTTAGCTCCTCTATAAACACTTCTTAATCTCTGAATTGTAAAAATTCATAGTAAAATAATTTATTAGTATATTAAAAATTGAATAATTAGGAATAGGAGTTTGAACAATATTTTCAAAAGATTTTTTATGTTTGAAAAAATATGCACGATACTTTAAGCTTTATTCAAGTTCTTTATTATTTATAGGAATCGCTACATACGCTTGATTATCAAACTTCATGTCGGCACCAGGTGTCGGTTGTCTGATTGGACGGTTTTTAACGACAATGGTCCCGAAAGTAACACACGATTAGAAATAAGGAAATGAAAATTTCTCTGATATAATTAGACCTGGAATATAGCAGCTTTAATGTAATATTAACTTTAATCAGGGCTCGGAACTGCTCAAGCTTAAAAAAATAGTAAAATAGTAACCATACTTATCTCAAGAAAGGAACCGAAAAGTGACAATAATGTAGCAAAAAAGTAACCAA
Source organism: Andricus curvator (assembly GCA_932195095.1). Classification (NCBI taxonomy): domain Eukaryota; kingdom Metazoa; phylum Arthropoda; class Insecta; order Hymenoptera; family Cynipidae; genus Andricus; species Andricus curvator. The sequence goes on along the minus strand of CAKNYM010043672.1, from coordinate 34,192 downwards.
AAAGAAAGATTTTTCACCAAAAAAGACGGAGTTTCCACCAAAATGATGAATCTTCAACGAAGGAATGTATGTTTAAGAAAGTAGTTCAACTTTTAACAAAATGTTTGAATTTTTCTGACTAAAAAAGATGAATTGTTAACGAGAAATGTAATAATTGATACAATAACCAACAAATATTTTAATTTAATATAAAAACAGTAGAATTCTTTTAAAAAAGACGATTTTTCAACAAAAATAGGTTATTTTTAACCAAATTGTTGAGTTTTTAAGCCAAAAAGACCAATTTTCACAAAAAAGTTGAATTTTCAACCAGTAAATATGGATTTATGACAAAAAAGTTATCTGTCAACCAAATAGTTGCATTTTCCATGAAAACAGGGGAATCTCTAACCGAAAAAGACGAATTTTCAACCAAGTAAGTACATTTCTAACCAAAAAGATTAATTTTCAAACAAAATGATGTATTTTAAAACAAAAGGGTGATTTTAATTTAAAAACTAGGAATTTTAGCTAAATTTCGATTTTTATCAGGATTCATAATAATTCAATTGATAGCCCTTTTTATACATTTTACATACGAACTATTATTTTATTGTTTTTTCCTGATTTTTCGAGAATGTGCCAAATTTACTGAAAAAATTTGAATTTTTACATTTTCCACAAGTTTCTAAATAACACGGTTAATGAAATAATTTATTTCATTATTTTGGGCTAAAAATTTAACCAAAAGTGACCTTTTCATAAAATAAGTAACTTCTTAGTAACCGCGGATCAAAAAAGTAACTAAGTTACTAAAAAGTAACCCGTTTCGAGCCCTGACTTTAATTTGTTGACTTCGCTCGCTTTGCATTTTGCATATAGTAACTGTAATTTCAAATTTTCACGCTCAAATATGGCGTCGTTGCCTTGAAGTCTGCGCTCACGTAACAAGTACTTTGTTGTTTCCTCCCACCTCCATCACCGCAATTCAGTGGTCCATTTTGGTGGTTATAGTCAAAGATAACATCTTTCTTTTCGTGATAAATATTGAAATAATAATATCTAAAATGGCTTCAAGAGAAAAGAAGTTTGCGCTGATCTGGTAGAAAGATGATAAAAAACAAGACGTCATTTAGTTGCCAATGATTTCGAAGAGAAGCAGCTACTTTAAAGTGAAATGATATGAAAGAAAAAAAAACAATTCAGTTGAAAGCAAAAGTTCTAGCTATTAGCGGTGAGTAGATCATTTTATTTTAAATAATGTAATTATATATATATAATTACATTTTTTCGTAAAAATTGCTCGAAATCTAACTTATTTGCATTCAATTCAACCAAAAAATAATTTGTATACATCTTACTACATAATTAGTTACTTTTTTTTGTGCAAAACCCTGAAAAGATAATTTTATTTCTATTAACTTCCATTACTTATTTCCAAAATTTACAGAATTCGTTAAAAATAATTAATAATGTTTTCATTTCAATAGCACAAAAAATAATATTGACAATATTTAAATTTTTACAACTTATTTCATTGAATTTTTTTAAATATCCCGCCATTTGAATTTTGTTTAATCGCATTTATTTTCAAAATTGTACCCTATTATGTAATTTATTTTTCCTTATTCAATGCTAAAACTATGAAACGAGGACACTGTGACATTAAGTAAATATTTCAGAACATTTTGCATCTTCATTTAACAACAAATAGCAATTTTCATTTTAAGTTGCATAAAACTTAGGATTTGTTGACGAATAAAAAAAATCAGAATTATTTTGTATATTCATTTATTGAATTAAAGATACACGTTGTTTTCAACGTTTAATAAGAATTGTTGTTGAATGATTATGCAAAATAACTTAAAATATTGCGCAAATGTCGCTATGTTTTTATCTTACTTTACTTTTGTTAATCTTTCCTCAAATAATTTTATTTTGTGCGGGAAGGTAGAATGTGAAGCATTATAGTAGAAGCAAAAACTGAGCCCCTATTTTGACGCTCCAAGTGGAAGATTTGGAAATTTGTGCCCATTAGAGCGCCAAAGTAGGGGCAAAAATCGCTTTGGAATAGCCTCTACTTTAAAACCTTAGCCCCTACAAATGACAGCGTGAAGAGCGCCAAAGTAGGGCCTATATTTCGACTCGGGAATCTTAAATTTCTATCGTGAACAGAGAAAATAATAATAATAATAATACTTCCCCGAGGAAAATGTATTGAAAGCACCTGGACTGCCAGGTTCACTTCTTAGAATGACAAGACCTTTGAAAAATTATCAAGGTAACTAAATTTCAGTTCTGAACGCCTTGCAGTTGACGGTTTTCGAAAAACACTCCTTTTTGCCAAATTCAAATTTTAATTTCAAACGGTTTCTATTGTTCATCATTCAGGTCAGAAGTTTAAACAATTTCATAATGTGTTTAGTAGTTGAAATCAACATGATGTAACAAAAGTAGAACTCTGTATCTGTCTCTGAGTTCAAAAATATTGCTTTGACATTTCTCGAAAAATCTTAGTTTCTTTAGAATTTTGCAAGAGAAAAAGTAAGTTTCGATGTTTTTATTAAAAATTTAAGTCAATTAAGTGCATCATTAGAAAAATTATTATAAAATAAATGGATTAGAATTGTACAATTTCAAATTTATGGCGATTGTATGTATGTATACCATTAAGCCATTTCCCTTTCAGGGTAGGCGTGACACTTCCCGATTCGGGTAGTGTTTCTAGGTTGATAGCTTGAAGTAAAATAACTACAAGTGTGGGCTCACCACACCCACGATGTGCCAACAGCACTCGGTTTTCTCGAATGGTCACCCATCCAAGTACTAACCGCGCCCAACGCTGCTTAACTTCAGTGATCTGACGAGAACTGGTTTTTTCAGCGTGGTATGGCTGTTGTTTATAAAGATAAAATCAATTGGGTTTTGAAATTGAATTTCAAAATATTATTCGAGTAACAATTTAAATCAATTTTATTTTAAAAAGCATAAATTAAAATTGTTCAGAGAGAAATACCTTTTAAAATAAAAAATTTCAAGTTAGGGGAGACCACCCTTCAGTAGATAATGATCCTGCAGAAATCATGAATGAAATTGAAAATACTTATGTATGTAAAATAATTAATTTAATGTAATTAATAGTTAAGACACAATACGTGGTAATATATTAAAATTAGAATTGATTGTTTTACTTTTAATTGTGGTTATAATTAATGATTATATACTATAGAATCATTATCTAATGTAGGGGGCCTCCCCTACATGAGGTAAAACTTCGATCATTTTAAAAGAATTGGGCCATGCCTACCCCCGGCAAGCCACAAGTCACATTGCGGCATCTCTCATTCGGAAAAATTTGAAGATCACAAAGAATTGACAAAATTGCAACAAGTCACATTTGTGGCATATTCCATTCGAAAAAATTTTAAGTTCCCAAAAAATTGGCAAAATTACGACAAGTTACATTTGCTACAAATCACACTCACGGCAAATCGCATTGCGGTATCTCTCATTTTGGAAAATTTAAAATCCACAAAAAATTGGCAAAAGTGCGCGAAGACAAGCCTGTGATTAGTTGCAGAAGTAATTTAAATATGACTTGCCATATTTTTGACAGTTTTCTGTAGTTCTCAAATGTTTACAAATGAGAGATGCTGGAATGTGACTTGCGGCAAATGTGATTTACTGCAAATGTGACTTGCCACAATTTTTCCAATTTTTTGTGGACTTTAAATTTTTCCGAAAGATAGATGCCGATATTAGAAATTATCGTCGTTTCAAATTTGAATGATCTGGAAAAAGAACATATCTATAGTTTAAACTTACTGTTCCTTCTAAAAGTCTTCTTTCTTAAAAAATAACTGTTTGCTATTTCTTACTTGAAATTTTTGCATATTATATTTAAATTTTAATTATTGCATTTGGTATGCTTTAATTTTTAATATCTCGAGTTTGAAGCTTCGGGATTCTTTGAAAAAAGTGAAAACAATAGGTGAATGGAGAAAAGACGGCTTAATCAGCAGGCTCTGAATTACAATGCGACTTTATCGACATCCAATTTTGTACAGCCAAATACTAAAAAAAAAGTAACTAAAAAGTAGAAAAACGTGCCAGTGCGAAGTCTGCCTTTTAGACGTCCGAAAAGAAAATATGCAAAACACAGAAAGGATTTTTAGGATTATTGCTACAAAACTTGTGGAAATTGCACAAATGAAAGGAATATAGAAGTTGGTTATTTAAAAAAATAAAAAATGAACATACATTTTTCTTGACATTGTGCTGATGTGCTATTTGCACTTTTGCATTATTTCACTTATGAATTAAAAAGAACATTTGGACGTGCTACGAATTTGAAAATATCTTATCGCGCAAAAAGATTATAAAGCAGGGAAGAAAATGTCACAAGTAGTAAGAACAGCAACAGGGAAAATTGATAAAACCATTCACGTACTCAAGGGCGGAGTTCAATGATTGGCCGCTTCTAGAATTTGTGATCAAACTATAAAGTAAACGATTGAGGCAAGAAGTATAACGCAATATCCTTAAGTGTACTTAAAATCCTATTATATTTTATTATTTTATTTTAAGTTCAATCATCTACATTCTTTTTTAAATAAGTTTTTGTTTGCAAGCCACATTATAAAATGGGCTAGCTATATTGATATTTTCCTCTCCTTCAAAATGAACAGTTTGCCAAAATGTACCGAATGTAATGGATATTGTAGATTTATTGAAAAATATAAAACATGCCTCGCAATACCTTGAATTTATCATCTGCCTCGTATACGACTATAGATATTGTGTATAAACTACCCTCTTGAAGATGCCGACAAATGGGATATTAAATTAGCACTTTCGGGAACAGAATTAATCATTGTAATACCACAGGCGGAAACTCGCAACTGCCATGAACTATTTTAATGTATAATAAGACAAACTAAATGAGAAAATCTAGTTTTTGTTATGGTTTCGTTTTGTTATACCTTAATTTAAACCAATTTTATGTCCTGAGATGAAGACTGTAAGCCTATTTTTTGGCTTAAAACAAGACGAATTTTCTTAACTGAAAACTTTTCTTCTCTGTGTAAATTTAAATCTGGATTAAAAATCGAATACTTAATAAAATAATAATTATAAATAATGAATACTAAGAAAGAACTCATACTAAAAAAGAAGAAATAAAAAGTTGTGATGGGTTTTAACAGATATGTAAAGTATGTAAATATTACAAGGTTTTAAACTAGAAGAAAAAGCATGCCAACATAATAGATGTAAATGAAAATTATGCCTTCAATTCTCAACCAATTTTAATAAATAATTACTTTCAAAAATAAATAAAAACTAATAATTTTCGCCAAAATAGAGAATTTATACATTGAAAAAGAATACGCAAAGTTACACCCTTAAATTGAGTTGCTTACGATTCAACAAAATTTGTCTGGATTCAAGTTAAACTGATTTTGAGACCTCATTATCCGAATTTCAGAATTGAGTTTTGAATTCAGATACATTTTATTTGGTACCGAATACATTTGACTACAAATCTAATTTTAAATACTTGTTGTTACTGTGATATTGCAATTTCAGGTATTTATTTTTTCTAACTATTTTGTTATCATTCTGATAATGACTAATCCTTTTCGATAAGGGCATGAACAGGTTTATTGAAATTCGATGTGCGTAGAACATATATTTTCGGTGTGCCTCGACACATCGTTTTGATAATTGCATTACAAGAATATTTTCCACGCCTTCTTAGACTTTCCTCTAATGATGAATCACGAAAAAAAATCGGAAATGCTTCTAATATTTCGTTATTATATATCCCCTAAAGTTGACCCATATTTTGTCCTATTTACGAACCATTAAATCGATTTCTGCCTTCTAATTATGTTATTGTTTCCCTTACCTCGGTCAAACGATCTAAAGCAGCAGTTAATGTTCTCGCTGACAAGATATGTGTGTGTCGATGAATTCCTTTCGTAGATTCTATGAACCCGAAATTGTCCATTAATCCAAGAAAACATAATTTTACTTTATATCACTTTTTGTATTTTTTTTAAAAAAGCCCAAATGTTTGTGTTCTTCATATAAATTTTAATTTCATAATTTAAAAATAATTTATTTTCCGTTTTTGATCCTTCTACAAGAGTGCATTTTTCATTAAATTGATTGAGAATATTATATTATATATTTTTTACCATCTTAGAAGGTTATCGAATCAAATATTTGAAAGTGTTAGATCATATATGGCGTTCATTGTTTCCATTAGAAGTATTTAGAGCCTGTATTTTTGAGGAAAATGGATACGAATTGCGGAAGGGTCTAGAATTAAAATCGCTATTTAATTGATAGTATTAGGCAGCACGAACGTCCGCTAAGCCGCACCTATTAACGGGTACTGATACCACCGAGGAATACCCTAGACTCTTAACCATGCTTCAAGAGATAGAGGCTCTTGATCGATTCCAAGATCGATCATTTTCTAGAGCTTCGCTACGATATCTCTTAATTTATGTACGAACCCTTCTTTACTTTCGAGGTATAGAGTTGACGGGAAACTACGTAAGGTGCTTTTAGTCTAGAATTGCGATAAAAATTTAAAAAAATAAATAAATAAAACGGATAAGGGTTCATGCATGAATAACACAGTGATTCGCACTGAACTCAATAAAATGTATCTGAACAGAAGCTAAATGTACCTGGTTTTTAGTCAAATTTGCCTGAAATTAAGATTTTATTCTGAAATTCAGATAGTGAAACCTTAAAAAGACATAATTATCGGAATTGCAGAACTGTCTCTTATTTTCAGACTAATTTAACTTTTATTCACTAATGTCAACCCCCCGATACCATTTGAGGCTGCAGCAACTTTGCAGCAACCTTGCACGGCTGCAAGGTATCTGAAAGCTGCTGAAGATGGCTGCATTGTCTGTCGATATTATGTACACGAAGAAGTACCTTAAGTTTTATAATAATAATATACTTTTCCCCCCTCATAATAGCGCGAACTAGAAAATTCTGCGTCTTATAAGCCCAAGTTGGAGAATAAATGTCAATTTCATAAAAAGATATTGCAAAAAACGTCAAATTGAGATATTTTCGACAAATGGGAATAACTCTAAAAATAGTTACCATTTATTAAAGTTGTTGGGCTCATTTTAAAGTTAAGTCTCGACAGTATTTTATTAAATTGTTAAGATATTTTTAGAATTTTGTCCCCACATTCTACCTTGGGATGAAACTTGATGCAAAAAAGTCGCCAAATTTGGAAAATATGTGAATACTTACAAAAATTACAAAAAATAATACTAAAACTTACTAGTATCAAATTTAACTAATAGTTATGAAAGCGTTATTGTTTTGAATATTTTAAATTATGTGGTGATTGCAATCATTATTTGAAATCTGGCGAATTTTGTACATCAAGTTCGACCCTAAGGTAGAATCTGTGGAAAAAATACTAAAACTATCTTAACAAGTTAGCAAAACACTATAGAGCCTTACCTTTAAAATTAGCCAAAGAATTTTGAAAAATGTTGAGTATTTCTAGAGTTACTCCAATTTTTGGATAACATGGAAATTTTATGTATTTTGCAATGTATTTACATTAAACTGTTATTTTGCCATCTTACAAATTTACGTGCTATTACGAGGAAAAAATTATATTATTATCATGTTATACGATGAATAATTCTTCATTAATTTCTGACTTTGACAAATTTTTCTAAAAATGAGATGTGGTCAAGGTGACATTAATGATATTGAATCAATTTTTTAATCTGTCGAGAAGCAATATGGAAAAAAGAACGGCAAAAAGTCTTATTTGTTAAAGAAACAATGTTTGTATATTCATGTCATCGCGATTCTTGAAAGTATAATCAAGTTCGAGATAAAGTTTTTTTTCAAGATCTGTCACTTTAGATCTATCAAAGCTACGTTTTTTTCATGTCTCAGTTTTTTATTTTTTTATTCTTTCTAATAATTTGCAACTATTTCGGAATGCCCCATATCTTTTCGGTAGTTCTGAGCCTGTACGCAACTGTATGTAATACAATTTTTAACCTAAAGGCCAAAAAACTTAAAAAGTGAAAATTAATCAATTTGAAATAATAAGCTGTTAAGCATGATTTTAAATATAAGATTTTTTAAATCAAGTTTTATCTTCCTTTTATAAATAAAGGAAAATTGAACAGGTTGACATTATAAGCTGTTAAGAATGATTTGACATATAAGATTTTTTAAATGACGTCTTATCTTTCTTTTATAAATAAAGGATCCACCCCATTTTATAATAACATTTACAAGATAAAAAAATTCTATTTGCATACGATTCAATATTCTTTTGAGCACAACGATCGTTGCCAAAAATGAATTATTTATCGCGACCTAGTTTTGAAGCTTTGAGAAATAAATCCTCTTTCATTCTTTTGATTATTGTTCACAGAAACAAGTGTGAGAGTTGACTTTCATAATCAATAAACGCTGTTGATAAGAAATATGCATCATTTTCATTCAAAAAATTATATTTACACGGTTTTATCTCGCAACATGTATATTTTTAAATATAAAATATTAGGGAACAAAGAAGGTTAGTTTTCCATAAACTAAACTGCATAAACAACGTTTGAAAAAAAAGAATTACAAAATTCGATTTTCTTTAAAATTTTGTAGCTTCTTGACTAACATATTTTCCCTCATATTTTAAATATTTAGTCAGATTTTAATAATAATTTCTAAATTTTGCCTAATGAAATTTTTACTGAGAACTTTGTTATCTTCTTAAATACAATTACATTAATGGAAAGTTTAGCAAAATTTTTTCGCTGTTACAAAAGAAGAAAAGCAATTTAAAAAATTTGTAACGCGGTCTCTCTATAAAGTCTTGACATTATCAGCTTCAACCAAATATACAAATTAAAGTAATAAATACCATATGTGAAAATGTAGAGTACAAATTACTTCAAAAATAAAATCGTTAAAGTCTTTGAGCGGAATTTTTCAGACCTACGACTATGCTGAAACTCGAACCTAGGTCTTTCGATTTGCGGTCAATTGTTTCTTTGAATTAAAGTATAAATAAATTAGCCTAGATAATGAATAGAGAAATTCTAAAGTCAATAAAATAAAAATCTATTTACAGTAGGGCAATCTTTATGCAGGTAGATGTTTATATAAAAAAATATACGTATGTTTATATAAGATAATGACATACTCAGTATACTGACCATTTAGAATTCATTCCATTAATCACGACTTTCCGAGAACTTATTAATAATTTAAAAAAAACCTCTGGAATTATATTTAGATAGTCGCGTTCTAAATTTAATTACACTCATAATTTCATTGCAATCAGGCTTATTAACTTTCCAAAAAATCATCATTAATAACAACGGCCTTTAAGCTATCATTATCTTTATAGTATGTTATTATCTTATGTTAACATGCGTATATTTTCTTATATGAAGAGCCATATTCAGATCCTACCGCTAAAATTAGATATTTCTTTTATGTATTTTCTTTACAAGTTCTCCATTATTTATCTAGGCTATATTTACTTCGCTTTATATACATTCAAAACTGCGAAGTATGAATTTTAAGGTAAATTATTCTTGAACTTTAGTTCGTAATTAGACTATTACTTTCATTTCACTTTTACATGTTTCTAACGTACTGTTTACTATTACGGAATTTCTCATCAGACTGACCCATTTCCAGCTCGTCCAGGGGCAGTAGTACCGAACTTTTCGTCATACTAGCCCTAACTCTATATACTTGAGCGGATAGTCTCACAAAAAATTACCTAATACCAGACAGTGCCTTTATCTAAAACTTGAAAAGAAAAAAATCAACAAATGAATTCACATAAATTTGTTCCACCTGCGAAACTTTTTGTAGGGTAACTTAAAAATTTTCCTTGCGCCTATTAAATTTTTTGGTCGCATCAAGCGAATGGTTCAAAAAAAAAATTTGGTTGGGTTAATCAAACTTCTGTCTAAACAACTAAACATTTTCCTCAGTATGAAAGGTTTTCATATATTTGAATTCACGATCACTAAATGAATATATTTCTAATTTTCTTCAAGAAAATTTTATTACAGTATAAAACATAACAATTTCGAAAATAAAAGTAAAGAAAAGTTCGAAGAAGATAAAAAAGGGGATGTGAACGACAGAAGTTAACTGCTAAGTTCACGTAAGCTTTTCGCCCTTTCCCCCAGCATCCTTGAACAAGAAAATGTTTCCCCCTGATGTCTGAACGTATTAAGATATTTATATGTGTCATAGATACATAAATAGACGTTTGAATTAAATTCGGTTACGGACGAAAGCTTTTGCAGTTCTGGCGTGACCGAACAGAACGATGAAATATATACACGTAGTAGTTTCATCAAATCGATTTAAGGCTTAGCAGGCAAAGCTTAGTTCGGCATCGACTCAGTTCCGCCTTAAGCTCTTGCCCATATCCAGGACTACAAGGGGCCAAGACCACTGAAATTCTATTGCTGCTCGCTTCGCAAAATCAATCCTATAGAGAAATATATACTTCCTTCACAGTTCATATTGATAGAATCAACAGCATTTACGAATTTAAATATACTTGTCAATAGCTTAGTACATTTAAACAAGCTGTAAAAGTTTATCAATTTTTCGAGCTCTTATAAACACTATAGGTCTTTTTTTGGAAAAGAGGGGTTGTTTCAAGGCAAGAAATCCAAAAGGACTTTTGTTTACTGTATAATGGGGTAGGCCGAATTTATTTTTTTTTTAATTTCAAAATTTTACACGGCCTATAAGTATGTTTATGCTAGAAGTAGTTTATCCTGAAAATTCAAGCCGATAAAAAAAATTCAGCTATATGGGAAACTATATAGGAAACCATATGGGAAACTATATAGTAATTTAAGCCCGGATCCTATATAGTTTCTTGTATGATTTCCTATATACATTTATAAATTTGTATGATTCTTGCCGATTGGAATTTGTAGTCTAGATTATTGCGAATAAACCCCGTACGATAAAAATAAAAAATTTAGTTAGAAAAACTACATAATTCCACTAAAGCTGGCCAAAGATGTCTTAAACTGACGTTTTTCTTCGTTTCAAACAATGATAAAATCCAGGAACTAATATTAAATATTTGATAAAATTAAAAATTCTTCGGTAAGATATAACCTTTAAAATGAAACCAAAAAAATTATGATAAAGCTTCATTTTTCACTGAGTCATGACCAAAAATGTGTACACATGTATTAAAAAAAATGAAAATAGAATGATTTAGTTTAATTTAAGGATTGTATTTTAGCTTTTCTCTCTTTTTTATTTCTCTATCAAAGTTCAGTAATGAAGGTCTGTACTATGTACAGTGTGCATAATAGAATCGTGTGTATTAAGGTTTCGTACTTATTTCACTATTTGAATTAATTAAAATATATGAAAATATAGTATTACTATAGCATAGTATACACCTTCATTAGAAAACATTGACAGAGAAAAAAAAAAGAGAGAAAAGCTTCAATAAAATCATCAAATAAAATAATAAATTTTTCGAAAAAAAGAATATACATTTTTTGCCATTACTCAGTGAGTAGTGGCTTATTTAATGTTTTTAAAGAAAAAATCTCGAGGTACTTTTCCTAACCTCCTTCGATTTCCGAATAGGTAACCTTTTTCCGAAAATGGCTTTTTACATAAAAAATTCCTAGAAATCAAGTACACGTTGTGTTAAAAGTATATGTTCAAATTCTCATTTTGTAACATATACGGAAAAAATGTATATCTAAACCAAGAATATTCACCGAACGTAATTGGTAAAATTATTAGATCAGGGATTTGCAGCAGAATTTATTATAAGTATTATAATTAATGAATCACATATATAAATTGTTAAAACAAAGATATAATACTGCTGAATTAAGAATGTTCGAACTGTGAATATGGCGCTAATGAACAAGGAATAATTTTAACAGAAGTTTGAATTTTATAATTGATAAATAATGAGATTAAAACTTATTTTATTTCTCCCTATTTCCAATCATTTGTACTTGGAGTTTCGATTTTGGATGACATCTGAAACCCATGACGTCATGATGTTATGATTTTAAAAATCCCCATTTGTTGGAAATACTTTACTGATAACCTCAAAATATAGAAGATGTTTTAGCTTCATCTTTTTGTTTTTCGATTTTCTGGAAATGAATTTTAAATGTTTTTAAAAGTTAATTTGGAGAGTCTCACGAAATCTTTTTTGTGTAACTTTTTCAGACTCTAAAATGGAATTTTCCCTCTTTTGAAAACAGCATAAAAATTTCACTAAAAATTGCATAAACAATATCAGCTCTATAATTTAAAAACATCATGCCAAAGAGGTCGGCAAGAACTCTCAAGGGAGGGTTTCGTTGGCGACAGGATTTGGGAGCCATTCTAAATCATGAAAAACTGAATCTCCCCACTTTTCTTATTTTTAAGAACTGATATAAAAAAAACAATATAACATAGCCAATTTTATTATTTGACGTAATTCTACATGTCAAAAACATCAGTTTGAGCCACCCTCGAGGGAAACCGGACTCGAAGAAAAGCTTCCAGCATAGTGGTCTGAAAAATCAAATTTCCCTATTTTCTTATTTTTAACCACTGACATAATAAAATAATAATATAACATAGCAAATTTTATTTCTTATTGCAATTCTACATGCCAAAAACTTCAATTTGAGCTATCCTAGAGAAAAATCGGCTCAAAGAAAAACTTACAGCATAGGGGTCTAAAAAAAATTTCAAAATTTGTTTTAGTTTTTAACCATTGATAAGAAAACCCATAATACATAAGCGAATGTTAATATTTTTCCTCGAATACAATCCGGCTGGTAAACATCCATGCCAAATTTTAACCCTCTAGCACAAATATTGTATGCTATACAAATGAATTGGAATATCACATTCCCGTTAACGTTCATACTAACATTCATGCAAACCCAGTCCCTCGTTACAGCAAGCTTCTTTTTTAAAAAAAGTTATGTACGAGTTTGATGATCGAGTTGTAAAAGGGTGAAAAAACATGATTTTGGTAATTGTGCCGAACACAAATATTCCCCTGTGAGGAAGAAGTTTACACAAAAATTTGTCATTCCTTTAAAATAAATGCAAATAAGGATTCCTATTTTCTTTCTTCATATCAGTAATAATCATGCTGTCAATTAATTTCGAATTAAAAAATCAAAGACAATTTGATTCCAGAAGGGATTGGAGTTACTATTAATCTGATAATTATATTTTCTGTTAACAAAAATAATCTATGTACATGAGAGTTATACAGAAGTAAAAAGTGAGGGTAGGTTACTACTAACCTAATCATTACATTTTGTGCTTATATGAATAATCTATTTACATGAGAAGGTTATACTGCGATAAAGATGGAGAGGAAGGGGTGATTATGGATGAAATTATCTAAGTCGATTACATTTCACGTTAAAAACTTAGTGCTTCAGAGATCATTGTAAATAGCTAGTACATTACTTCTTGATTAATTATAATTAAGAAATGATAATCTAAAAACAGGCAAGAAAAATAATGTAATAAAAATATCTGTGACTGCGTGGTTCGTTTACTGATATTTAAAATAAATTACCTGAACTTCATTGTCACCTAGGCATCAATTAGCATTTCTTCAAATTAACTTCTATGTTCCTCCTCTTCTCCTTTTAACACGTGTTTGCCATACTGGCCTCATTTATTGTCCTCTGAATTCTCGCCCTCTAGTTTTTAGATGATCTGATTTTAGAGTCTCGATTTTCTTCAGAGAGTGAACGAGGAATTTCTAATGACCCTGGTTATTTTGTTTGGAGTGATTCGTTGTAGATTTTTTGTATAAATAAATTCGTCGGAAAAGCTTCTGTCATGATTTTTAGGGGCCTATTTTTTCACTTATTGACGATACGCTTTCTCGCGTTTTCCCGGGGGCGAGGGCGACGTGGTCCTGCCGCCTTAAGGTCGCGCTTCGCACTGAAGCGAAAGAGTGATTTTAGGCGCGAACTACGACATCGTTCCAGTGGGAGCACTTCACGAGGGGTTGGTATCCCCGGAGCGCGCGCACCACGATCCGTTTCCTTGATGTCCTTGTCCGCGATATCCTTCAGCTTTCATCTTATTTTCTGTCTTTTATCCCTTTTTTTCTTGCACGGAATTCTTTGGTATTATTTTTTAAACAACTTCTATTCATTTTCTTTTATCCACGATCAAAGAGCGTTTTCCTCATTTAGAAAGATGATTTTGTTACATTTACCTCTCATTAAGATTCTACCTGTGTTAAAAAATCATTAAGGTCGATTTTTTTTGTTATCTTATTTCTATAAATTTTAATTATTTCGATGAAATAATAACTTGAATTGAACGGGGTTGCTACGGGTCAAGGAATTCTGGAAAGTCAGTGAAAGTCATGAAAGTTAGGGAAGGTTAGGGAAAACCTTAAAGGGTCAGGGAATTTTCGATAAACGGAATTTGAAGCTTTAGGTTAGATACCATAATATTTATTCTGAGATCCCCCTCCCCCCTTCCAGCAAACCCCAAAAATCTTGCTAAGATTTTATAACGATAGGGAATGAACATACAACTTTATCATTTTGTTGAAAATGGAACAGTTATGTTTAGATCAAACTCATTCTTTTCGGTTGAATATTCAACTGTTTTGTTGAAAATTCGTCTTTTTCGGTTGAAAATTCAACTGTTTTATAGAAATGTCAACATTTAAGATGAAATATTTTCTCTTTATTGACCAAAAAATCATTCACGGTTAAAAGTTTTTTTTTGTCTAAAAATTCATCTGTTAGAGTAGAAATTTATTTTTTTGGCTAAAAATGCTGCTTCCTGGCGAATTGAAATTTCGGTTTCTTTGATTAAATTCAACTGTTTCTGTTTGAAATTAAAATCTTTTTTGATTAAAATATCAACTATCACATTTTTCGTTGAGAATTCATATTTTTTGTTTGAAAATTCAACTACTTAAGTTGAAAGTATATCATTTTAATTCACAAACATGTTTTTGGTTTGAAGTTTCACTATTTTGTTGAAAAATCATTTCAAATTGGTTGAAAATTAATTTTTTAACTAAAAATTTAACTATTCCGTGTTTCTATACTTTATAAAAGGTTTTATCTTCTTCAGTTCAAAATTCAACTATTGGATTGAAAATTCATGTATTTTGTTAAAAACTCCTCTTTTGTGGTAGAATATTAATCTTCTTGGTAAAAAATTCGTCTTTTTTGGTAGAAAATTAAACTTTATGGTTCAAAATTCATCTTTTTGGACGAAAATTGAATTCTTTGGTTAGATATTCAGTTTTTGTTTTTGTTTTAGTTGAAAATCCATTTCCGTGGTTAAAAACTGAAGTATTTTGTTGAAAATTCTTTCTTTTTTGTTAAAATTGTTTCTACTGAAAATGTAACTACTCCATGTTTGGTTTAAAATCTATCTTATTTGGCTGAAAACTCAAATATTTGGTTAAAAATTCATTTATTTGGTTGAAAATTTAACTATTTTATTAAAAATTAGTTTTTTTGGTAACACATTCATCATTTAAGTTGAAAATTCAATTCTTTGGTTAAAAATGTAACTATTTTGTTGAAAATTCATGTATTTTGTAGAAAAATAGTCTTTTCTTGTAGAAAATTAATCAACTTGGTTAAAAATGTATCTTTTCGGTTGAAAGTTAATTCCTTAGGTTGAAAATGTAACGCTTTGGTTAAAAATTGACTTTTTAACAATTGAAAATGAAGTTCTTCAACTAAAAATTTAACTATTTCATTTTTTGTTGCAAATCCATCTTTATTGTTAAAACGTTCATCATTTTGTTGAAAATTCATTTATTTTGTCAACAGTGTGTGAAAGTTAGTTTTTATCACGCAAATAACGGAACAAAGAACATTTATCAAAATAAAGTTTCTAATTTTGTTATTATATGGTCATAAAACGAAAGTTTTTAGCAATTCTAGCATTGTGACCTCACGGCTATTTTATTTTGCGCTAACTTTTTCTATTAATCTTAGTATTGAGTCAAAATAATTTAGATTTGTAGAAATAGTTGGACAAGAAAATCACGCTTTAATAATTCGTCAGTTTCGAAAAGAAAAATGTAGAATTTTAAATTGAAGCTTTTGTCATTGAATGATCTTCCTAAAAACTGATGCATTTAAAATAAGACCACTCTACATTGTGAGCCTTTCAAATCCTCGAGGAATTTAAGTATAAGTAATTTAAAAATGTATATAAAGTATAAGATATTGGAACTTTTAAATACGCAACATTATACAATTGACTAATATTCTGTTAAAAATAATTAAAATTAGAAATTATGTAATTTAATCTTTAAAACCAGAAGAATGGCAAATTAAAACGTGTAGAATTGTACAATGTACACAAATCACTGTATTCGAAGTTAATCAATTTCAAAAATTAAATATTAAATAATAACAAAGGAGAGGTGCCAATAAGCGAATTAGTTATGACATAAAAAACTAGGTTTTCACATTTTCCTCGAAAAATATTGATTCTAGATCAAATATGCTTATCAAATGATAAATATGTTTATTCTCTCTACTCTTTTTACGTTGAAGTGATCTGAAGGCAGAGGGAACAAAATAAATCAAGCCGTTTTTGAGCTAAAACTGAGTTCAAAAAAAGAGGCGAAATTTCTTATTATCATAGGAATTTCACGAGGTCTACATTCAATTTCAAGTTGGTTTTCACCCTTATTATTGAATTCACTCATACCTCCTCTAACTCACTGATTTGCATATTTCTTAAAGTCGATCTGAGCGAAAATAAAAGCAGAGCGCTTTCATCACAAGTTTTCAAATCCTATTAAATTGCAAAAACACGAGATGAGTAATACTTACAAAAAATTGAGGAATGCTATTTTTTTAATCTATTGCTTCTCACTCTTCGAGTTCGATAACATATATTTACCTCGCGCTTCACGCACAATCTTTGCACTTTCCTCACGTCTCTGCATAGACCTTCAAGAATTAAAGGTCAAAACATTGAAAAATATTTAGTAATTTTTAAATTCCCTTTTGTTAAAGTTTCATCGGCTTTAAGGAATACATTCTCATCACGTGTCTCGCGCTTCGCACTCGACTGAAGTATGTCCAAAATGCGAAATTTTCTGCATTATGTTGAACTCTAGGATATTAAATGTATGCTTCATTAATTGCTGGACCTCGCACTGGGACTGCTTATTCAGATATTAAAAATTAAAGTATAGACTTTATTCTTTATTATTATTTTATTTTTTGTTTCTTATTTTGCATTAATCTGTATAAGAAACATATTTTTATATGATTCAATAATTTTCCTTCTTAACTATTTTTTACATTGTTTGACTGGAAAATTGATTTTTTAATTTTAATAACCTTTTTCACGATTAAAACAAAAAACATATGTTTTATACAAATAGTTATTTGTGATACAAGGACCCTAAGTGGCACTTTTTCGGCCGGGTGTGAAAGCTGCAGTACGAGTCAGAGTCGAGGCGTAGCCGAGAAGAGGCGAGTACTGCAGTTTATAGGAAGCAATGTGCCACTTAGCTACTCGGTGGGTTTCCTATCACCACTACGTAGCGCGTCCTCAGGTTGCGGATAGAGGAACGGCCCGTAAGGCTGAACAGCCCCCAAGGTTAACTGCGAATACAAGAATAAGCAGTCGCGGACAGCCGATAGGAGCCAGTCGTGGGTGTGGTGAATCTAGCACTGGTAAAAAATAGGTACACGACAACCATGGCTTGGGGGGACCCACCCATTCGCGTTCATACACAATGGGTGGGTTCTGGCAAGCCAAGGTGCCGCGTGTACCCACCTAGAAACTATACCCGAACCAAAACTAAAAATCTTGTAAGGGAAAAATCCTGCTGCCCATTGGACACTGCAGCGATGACACTGCCCGCAAGGGATGTGTGGAATGATTCGCCTGCATAGGGCCAAAGGGGTATTGATGCCAGTAGGCGCGCTGCCTTGCAGGGGGACGTTAGGGTACGAGGATGAAACTGTAATGTGTCTGATGACAAGTTGACATGGTCCTTGTCAGAGTCGGAAAGCTCCCATACTTAGACCTAGGGAGGTATGGGGGTTATCACTCCTGGGACAGTGGACTCACCTACGATCGGAATAGGATCCTAACGTGCGGATTATCTTGAAACTACCATGGCTAACTTGCAAAAACAAAAAACTACAGTTAAAGATCTAAGGGTGGGAACTCTAAACGCGCGTAGTCTAAAAACTGGCCGATTTAGCGAACTTATTAAGATAGCAATTGAATACAAAACTGACGTAATAGCACTTCAAGAAACCTGCTGGTCGGGCGATTTCGCGTCAATTTCTAGGGATAACTATACTTTCTACTGGGGAGGAGCTAAGGGGCAAAGACTGGGGACTGGTTTTCTTATTAATAAGAGAATTTCGCAAGCACTTATCGACATGCAATTCATTAACGACCGGTTATCATACATTGTACTAAAGGGTAATTTCAGCAAACACGTATTAATCAATGCGCACTGCCCCACCGAGGACAAAGACGAAGACACTAAAGATCTTTTTTATGAAACAATCGAGCAGGTTTTTGACAAGTTCTCAACGTTTGACGCAAAAATAGTATTGGGGGATTTCAACGCGAAAATTGGAAAAGAACCAATGTATAGGCCTACAATAGGATCAGAAAGTTTGCATGACGTCAGTAATGATAATGGAACCAGAGTAATAAACTTTGCAGCTTCAAAGAACCTCGTTGTCAAAAGCACATATTTCAAGCATAAAAATATACATAAGGCCACCTGGACATCACCAGATGGTAATACTCACAATCAGATTGATCACGTTCTAATAGACAGAAGACGTCATACAAACATTCTCGATATAAGATCGTATAGGGGAGCGGATTTAAATTCAGACCATTTTCTCGTGATAGTAAAACTAAGATCTAGGCTAGCGTTAAGTAAGAAAACAAGCCGCACAGAGCCAACAGTTCGTTTCAATATAGATAAGTTCAAAACAGCAACAGAAACATTAAATTACCAAGTTGAGATTTCTAATAGTTTCGACGCTCTCCAAGAACAGAGAGACGATAACAATAATCACGAGGAGGACCCGGAAACCCTGTGGAGCAATACGAAAAGGCGATAAAGGCAGCCGCGAAACTTACGATAGGTTTTAAGAAAGTAACCAAAAGCAAACCATGGTTTGACGAAGAGTGCAAACTCTGGTTTGAGAAACGTCGGAAGGCCAGACTAAGTAGTTTACAAAATAAGTGCGATCAAACACATAAGAAATATCTCGAGATTAGCAAAAGTACAAATAGGCTCTATAGATCCAAGAAAAGGGAGTGGGAAAAGAATAAAATACTAGCAATAGAAGCGCATAATAAACAAAATAACCCGCGTGAGATGTACAGGGGAATCAATTTTATAAGGAAAGGCTTTCAAAGTAGAACGGAAGTAATGAGGGACGAAAATGGCAATCTAGTAGCCGATGCGACAGAGAGACTGAATTTATGGAAAGATTATTTCGATAAACTATTAAATGTACGCGAAGCCCCCGTTGAAGGTAATCTCGGCGAAATCCACACTGCTGATCTATTAATTAACGATCCTACTGATATAGAAATAGAAATGGCCATAAAGAAGTTGAAAAATAACAAAGCCGCGGGCATCGATGACCTACCGTCAGAACTGATAAAAAATGGAGGCCCTTGCCTCACAAGGCAAATTTGTAAATTGATACGCGCAGTTTGGAAAACAGAACGCATGCCGGAAGAATGGAATACCTCTATCATTATTCCCATCTTTAAAAAAGGCGATAAAACTAACTGTAACAACTATCGGGGAATTTCACTTGTGCCTTCGTGCTACAAGATCCTGTCTAATGTTATCCTAAGTAGACTAACTCCTTTTGCCGAGGAAATCATTGGGGATTACCAGTGTGGATTCCGCCGAAACCGATCTACAAGCGATCAAATGTTTACAATTAGACAACTGTTAGAAAAGAAATGGGAATTTAATGAAGCAGTACATCAGCTATTTATCGATTTTAAAAAAGCTTACGACTCTATTATACGCGCGCGAATGTACTGGATCCTAGAGTTCTTGGGTGTGCCAAGAAAATTGGTTAGACTTATCGAAATTTGCTTAAGCGGCAGTAAGGGTAGAATACGCGTAAACGGTAGTTTATCTGAAGAGTTTTCGATCCGCGATGGCCTGAAACAGGGCGATGCACTTTCGTGCGTCCTTTTTAACTTAGTTTTAGAATACGTGGTTAGGCAAGTGCAGGCGAATCCGACCGGTGCTACCCTCAATGGGGTAATACAAATTCTTGGATATGCGGATGATCTCGACGTACTAGGGGATGATAAAGAAACGGTAGCTAAAAATGCAGAAATCTTGATCGCAAAAGCCAAAGAGATTGGCTTGGAAGTTAGCGAATCGAAGACAAAATATATGACCGTCGTCAGGTCCGGACAAAGTAATCAAGACGGGGATCTAATGGCCGGAAATATGAAATTCGAAAGGGTTAACGAGTTTAAATACCTCGGGTCTATTATAACTAGCGAAAATAAGATTAAAACGGAAATAAATGCGCGGCTGCACGCTGGCAATGGGTGCTATTATGCAGCAAACACGCTACTAAAATCGCGATCGCTATCTAGAAACATCAAAGTAAGAATTTACAAAACGATAATAATGCCGGTCGTCATGTACGGGTGTGAAACGTGGGCGCTGACGAAGGGAGAAGAGAATAGGTTTAGAGTTTTCGAGAATAAAGTACTTAGAAAAATCTATGGTCCAAAAAGGGACGAAGAGACCGGCGAGTGGAGAAAACTGCATAATGATGAGCTGCACGCTCTCTACGGGTCAGCAAATATTAATAGAATAATGAAAGCGCGTAAATTAAGATGGGCGGGGCATGTAGCAAGAATGGGCAATGAAAGAACAGTGGCGCAAGTTTTAAGAGGGAGACCGACTGGTAAGAGACCCCTAGGCAGACCGAGAAACAGATGGGAGAAAAATGTAAGGGATGATCTAAAAGAACTAGGACATGATTACTTAAACTGGATGGAGAATGCACAAGACAGAGATGTGTGGCGGTCTCGGGTAGATGAGGCAATGAACTTTCGAGTTCGAACTGCTAATCTATAATAATATAATAATGTGCCACTTAGGGGCCGAGTGTCACATACTATTTTGTATCACACTAGTCGATCATAAGTGCAAATAGGCTGCATAGAGTCCTAATCTAAAAACCCGAGAGGGTCCAGAGACGGAGTTTGGTCATGTACGTGGGGTAAGAACTCGATACTAAAATACCCTAAGTACCTTAAGTACCCTACATAAATACCCTCAATACCCCAAATAGTCTAAGTAAAAATTTTACGGCCTATACTAAAAAGTGCTATTTTAGGTATCGTTCGCAGTACCTAAAATCGCACTTATGATGGCGGTGTGATAGAAAATAATTTAAACTAAATGTATTTATTAATTTATTAATACAATTTTGGTAATTGTTCAGATTTATGACTTCACCTTATTTTGTAGTAAATGGTTTGAAACCTTTTGAAAAATCTTCTTTGTAGTCAAAACGTAAAATATAATTTGAGAAAGACCCAAAAAGATTCATATTGAACCCCAAAAAATGAAAAAAGTTAAAAATTTGTGAAAATCACGTTCATAAGTAATTCTATTCTTGTTCTGTTAGAACCACGTACACTAATGTATTTTGAGGTGCTGATTATGAATATAAACTCGAAAATATTCGCAAATGACATTTTCAAGGGCAGTTCGAAAAAAATAGTAGTCAAAATGCAAAAAATAGTTATTATTCGTAATTTTTCGAGATTGAAAAGGCAGCGTGTGACAGAAGTCCCCCTTACCTTTCCAGCTTAAAAATTACTTGTTTAAATAAAAATTTGTTCACAAACATCTATAATTTATTAATGAAACCAATTTTTTTAAAACATTTTACCATTTTAATGTTAATCGTAGCACTTTTTAATTTTTACTATTCTAATATTTCAAATTAGTCAACTGGTAATATTAAAATTAATCATCAATTAGCGAAATTCATTAAAATAATTCAAATCTATTAATATTTAACATTCGTTAAATATTTAATGGATTCAAATTTCCTTCCATATAATAAATTTCTTCCTATACTACTTCGTTCTAAAATTTGACTTGAAAAATGAATGTAATAAAAAAAATTTCTTTTGATTATTTTTGGTTTTTTTTCAGAAAAATTCAAAGTGTTTCTTGAAAAATGAATAGAAGTGAGTAAAAAGTGATTATAATTCCATGGGAAAACCAAAACGTTGAAAAAAATCAGTTATTGCAAAAATTTGTTGTGTTTTTTGACAAAAGTACAAATGTGTTTTGATCTCCTACGACATTTTTTATGGACCTAAAGAAGGTTTCCCAAAAGGTTTCGAACGATTAACTCCAAAATTCAGAAAAGTCATCAAAGTAAACAGTTACCAACATTTTTCATTATTAAAAAAAAAACTATCTGCGTCTTACGAACGAATGGTCTCTAGAAAATGTGTAGATCATTTTAGTATGCACAATTTTTTTGTTTACATTTTTCCGTATCTTGCATAGTTTGCATGGAAAATGAATTTTTTAAAATAAAATCTTTCACGATAAAGCGAAAAAATCATTTTTGATCGAAAAATAATCTGAAGCAAATTTGTTTGCATTATACCATTTTTTTCGTACCCAATGTGCTTTTGCCCAAAAAAAAAACAGACAGACAGAAAGGCAGACCACTACTACTTCTACAGAGAGACAGATACTCTCGTTGAAAATCTTTTTTTCTCACTTAAGGCGTCTCAAAACTTTGAGATTTTATGAAAACTGGCGATGTCAAATTTTACATAAATCTAATACTTTCTCATTAGGATGAGTGTGCAAAAAATCGCATTATGAATATTGATACATAGTTACAGTTGTAGTCAAAAATATTTACGGAGTTGAAAAATATAAACAGGACGTCTTAAATTACCAATACTTTTCTGAATGGAATTAAATTATAAGAGTCAAATAATATTGTACAATCTCAATATTACAAGTTTATCTCAGCTCATCAAACATTAATTTGCAAGACAGCGCAGTAAACAGCTGGAAATCGTCATAACATGTAATTTTAAACCAGAACGATAGAAAATATGTAGCAAGTTCCATATCTTGCAGCTCTCATGTTGACCTCGGCTGTTGAATCATCCTTAATAAATATAAATACTATAAAGCTTCTAAATGGAAATTAAAAACTGTAAAATTAATCCTTAAAATGTAAACGTTTTTTTCGGCCTTACAACCTGTAAACGGGAGTCGTTCGTGTCCAGCTGACGCGGAAAATCTGACAAAATTTAGAGGGAACCACTGAAGCTTCTACTTAACAGATATGTTAAAGATTGTCATACAAAAATAATCTATTTAAACAACTTTTGCACATAAACAAATTAATGTTTCCAATGGAGCGTTTCTTTGAAAACGTAACTTTTGAGCTAAGTGACCCAATTAAATTTAAAAGAAAGGAAATTAAGTGTCAGATATGTGCCTTTCAGGAAAACATTATTATAATAAAGTAATGCAAAAAGGAATGCTCAAGTTTTCTAGGAGAAAATATAATATTTCATGGGAGTATCGGGTTTTAAAGTAATGATACTTTTCGTGGATACAAACATTTGAATCTTGTAAAATAGCACAGAAATTTTAAAAACATGAAATTTACTTATTTTTAATACATATATGAAATTCCCTTGATAGACCCACCTCTCTTTCGTAGTATTCGAATAATCGATGCAATTCGTTTTCACTCAGACGCGAATAACCCCCATTTACATGCTAAGGGTTAATCTGAAAAGAAGTGTGATTAAACCTCAATGAAATTATGGTTTTAATGCCACTGAGAGGATTATAATGCATCGTCTTCTCCTATTGACTGCATACTATTGATATTGTCCTCAGTTGTGTATATTACCTAGTCATTTACTAGAAAAATCAACAACCGATAATTACACGCAGTTTCGAATGAGTAGAGTTGAATAGCTTTGCTTATCTAGAGCTTTAATGGTCGCTGAAGACCAGAATAAATGGTCCAATCTGACCTAGTTAACAAAAAAAAGTAGACATCACTTTTACTGTTTAAATAACAAATTTGACGAACAGTTACAGGTCTTTAATAATGATCTTGTATACAAACACACCATAAGTGATGTAATTTAATCAAGGATAAAATTAGAAGTAGTAAAATTCAGGTCGATATTTCATTGAAAATACTACAGATTCTTGCGTGAGTTAGAAGCGCTAAGGTGTCCGTTAACCTCTTTTTCGGTATGCATACATTTATGGATTAAATATCTGTTCGTTTTTCTTTCAATGTCATCTTCGTCTTCAGATTTTCTCCTGGCCTCTCCAATTTTCTCACTGGGGCTTTTCTCACCCACATTCAGGCTTTCTTTAACCCGGCATCGATTTGACTTTAGATTATAAACATTAATACATACTTTCTTGAATTGACCGACAATACAAAAAACTCGGATCCGAAAATCGAAAACACGTGGGTGACTTTCCAGGGGATTCGAAGCTATTCGAAATCCACAGACAGGTGGACGGTTCCAAGCTTAATTAAAAAGGGTTGCGCAACGAACTGGAAGAAATAACAAGCAGAAAATACATATCCGAAGGGATGAATGACGGTAGTTTGGCTTATATAAATATTCCATCATTTTTTCTGCCATGAAGTGGAAGTATTGTCATAGGTTTTCACATTTCAGTTTGACCTACAGTAGGGCACAGCTTAAAAAAATATTTTTTTCAAATTTGGAGTGTGTCCAAAAGTTACAGTTTAGTACCCAGATTCCATACAAAAAGTTGCAGATAGGAGAAAATATGTCTTATCGAGGGGTTCACAACTCGACCGATAGAGTGTACACTGCCTTCAAGTGATTTCTGTGACTTCATGTGAATTCAAGTGACTTCACGGCAGTGACTTCAGCAAAGGTGTACACCTGATTTCACGAGTTGTTAACCCCTCGTGTATTATGTTCACGTATCCACGATAAAACTCAAAATAACGAAAAATGGCGAATTTTTTGTTATTTTGGTACAAAATCAATTTTTTGATGAATGAAAGGGGGTCTAAAAATAAGTATTTACAACTATAATTATTCTTCGAAAACTATGCTGCAACAATAACAAAATCCTTATATATCGTACATTGTCATTATTAACCCTTATCAGCATGGTGTGACATATGTTGTCCCATCTCTTTTTCGCATTCTTTGAACTTTTTAGCTACTGTTTTAACAACAAATATCATGTTTTTTGTTTCTACTGGCTCCCTAGAACATGAATAAGTATAAAAAAATATAAACACGCATTAATTATTAACTGAAAAAATACCATAAATAAATAAATAGTCAAAATTAGTGCCTTTTCCAGAAGAAATGCATTTTCCACTAATATATTTTGAACATCAAAACTGAAATTTTTTGATGTACTTAATAAACTATCAAATATTTTTAAGAATTTTCCGCCATATTGTTTCTGTTATTAATTCTTCATTAATTATTCCTGTTTCAAAAATTTTGCCCGTCATTATGATTTTCGAAATTTGAAAGTTTTGACCCCAGATTCGAATTCAGCGAAGCCAAAAAACCCACGGAAAGCAATTTGATTAAAATTTCGGATACAAGGAATAATATAAGCCTGAAATGGTTGAACTTGGAAACTATTAGCTACAAATTCGATTTCGGGTGTTTCCACTTTGTTTGTATTTACAACATGGCGCTCATTTGATGAGCACTTTGCTTCCTCATCAAGATTAATTAGAAAATATATTTGCTTCCTCATACCTCAATATGAAAAAATAAAAAGAAGTCAATCGAAATGTTGAGAATCAAGGAGCCTTTTCTATTCTTGCGCATGAACTTTGAATTATTTCAATCAAAAAAGTTTATCTGTTTAATATAAAATTTTTCAAATATTAAAGATGACTATAACTTCCTTACTCTTCAATAAAATGTATTAATATTATAGGTCAATCGATTCGTCTTAAATCAACTAATCTTTTCTATTCCTGCATCAACTTTAAATTATGTAAATGAGAACATTGTTACTATAAAAATGGATTTTTCAAATAATATAAATGGCCATAATACAAGCCACGTCCCCTTTCCTTTTCCAGCCTTCCCTTCTCCTTGTCAGGTCCGTACGCTTAGAGTCGCCCATATCGTAAACATACATAAACGTGCGGACTGTCCGGATGTTTAGACACGGCCATGATAAACGTCGATAAAAGTACGTACTCTCCGGGCGCTTAGACTTGGCCTTTTTTTTAAATGCCAGAAACAGAGTATTGTGCGCTTTGAGTGGAATCGCCTACATATATCAAATTAAAAATGTGGACAAACAATCTCAGAAAGCGCCTTAACTGAATAAGAAAAAAAAATTTGTTCTGAATTCAATTAGTTAAATAAAAAGAACTTTTAAAAAAAATTGGGACTCACAATTTTTTTTAAATATGTATAATACAGAATCTATCTATAAAAGGCATTAAAATCGGTTAAGAATCAATGTACACTGTAGCTCAATTCGGCCGCGAAAATACTATTTAGCTCCACTGTGGACTTTGGTGGAAAATTTCCACCATTTGAACCACTAATTTTCGATTAAAAAACTCTTCGCCCGGGCCTTTTTTGAAAAAAAAAAATCGATTTTCATTATCAATAAATTGAAATGCCCAATTTTCTTGCTACAAAAAGACCCCTCAATAATTTTTAATACCACTTCATTTTTTTGAAAAACTTGATTTTTTCATTTAATTATTAATTTAATTTCTTCTTATGTCTTAATTATAAATAGAGTTAAATGTAAAATATACCATACTTCAGATCAGATAAAAAGACCAATTCTGATGTCTTGTTTTCAATATAATTATTTTAAGTAGAAAAGCTAGAAATTTACTCATACTCACATGTTTTCTAACACTAAAAAATGTTTGTCATAAGCTGATAACATTTTCAAAATAAAAATATATCTTCAGACAATTTAAATAATATTTTCCCAACGCCGTGGAAAAAATGCGATTTTACCCACTCCTCGTTGTTGGGAAAAAATATAGTCCTCAGCTAGTGCAGAAGAGCTTTTTTAAGGAATGTGAATTGTTACCTTTTGTAGCAATTTTTCCAAGGAAAAATGTTTCTTTTCCAACTTTTTTCATACTTCGCTTCGTTTTCGGGACAAACTTGGTATTTCAATTTTTTTAAATTAAAAATGGATTTTTTTTTAAAAATGCCCCAACGAAGATTTTGTTTTCTATAAAAAATTAGATTTAAGCCATCGTGGATTCAATATCAGGTGGTGTTCGCAACTTTGGGTTGAACGCATTTCAACGGAACCGTGCGTAGCAATTCATTTTTACGCATCGCGTAACTTTAGAAACATTTTTTTTTGCAACACCCACCTCTAAAGTTGACGTTTTCATGCTTCTAAATTGTGCCTAAAGGACCTTATTTGAGCAGACTGTGTGCGAATAATTTTCGCGCATGCGCAGTTTGAAGATGGCTTACGCTGCAAAATTCACACTGGCACACAATCACCTATTTTGCGCACTTGTATCACAAATAACTATTTTGAGTAATTATACCATAATCCCCAAAATTAAACCATTTTCACGTAACGTATTTTTCTACATCTTTTCAGTTTTTTAACAAATAAATTAACTTCCTTTATCAATAAGAAAACTTCTTTTTACAGCACTTTAGAGCGGCAACTTTTTTCTTTTTCATTTTATTGGTTTATTTTTCAACCATCTTGGATTTAGAGACAAATGTATGATACAAAAAATATGTATTTTTTAAAAAAGAACAACCCTTCTTTCGGACATTCACCCTAAAACAAATATTTTCAGATATTTCAGAAAAACTGTTATTAAAGTTTTTTAAGTGGCAAAAAAAAATTTGCTTTGATGTGGCCAGAACACTCCATTTACAGTTTTTGTAGGATCCAGAAGGAAACTCTAGGAGCAGTGGCAAGTCAAAATTTGGATGTAACTTTTTCTGAAGTTTATTCAGTCAATCGATAATTTTTATGAAAAAAAAAACTATTTGTTGAATTTTCATTGTTTTTATTTATAAAATTTCAAAATTTCCGAGTCTTCATATATCTACATTTTATTATTATGTAACCGTTTCACTGCCAGAAGATTTGGATGCTGCTGGAGGGACGAATCTACTTATAAAGTGATTATGGTAAGTATATAGTCAGACAGTAAAATAGTCGACAAGAAGGTAACCAAGTATACGTCGTACAACTTGAACTCTTGACTTTTCCTGTCAGATTACAAGCAAGACTTTGGAACGTCCTCATTCCTCAATTTCAAGGGATAACTCAACTTATCCATGTGTTGCCGTCCCGTTAACTTTTCTCACGAAAACTAGCATTCTCAAGACAAACTCAAACAAGCAAGCAAGCGACCATTCAAAGTGTAGCCGTAGATAGAAAAGTTAAGAGAGAAATTGTTTCCAATATAAAAAGGTAAATAAATGTGTTCAAAATTAAACTATTTGAAATTAAAAAGCTCGAAAAAGTTTTGTTCAAAGACAAAATAGATAAAAGTAGAAATATTAATTTTGCAATTAAAAATTAAATAGTTCAGTATTGAAAATAATAAATAACAATTTGAAACTTGTGAATTTTCAAACGATTTAAATTTGAATGGAATAATTGAAATTTTAAAGGGTTTGAGTAAAAGATTTTTTAATATTACAATTCTTGGCAAATAAAATTTTTTTCAGTAGTGAACGAAGTTCAGATTCGTTTAATTTTTAACATTCCGTTATAGCATTTTTTTCATGACTAAATTACTTGATTTTGAACGTCTTTTTAAACGTTTATAATTGAAAATTTTTCTTCTTTCAACGGTGATAATGACGATGTATTTATTTGTTGATCTTAGAAAAATTTATCTAATCAATTTTATTATTAAAATTATAATCTTTAATGTAATAGAAATGTAAAATTCTAGAATTTAGATGATTTAACTTTGAAACATTCTTAATTCCTTTGAATTTTTAAATGACCTAATTTTCCAAATCTGGATTTCAAAATATGCATTCAATTAATTAAATTTCCAGATTAGTTGCTGTTTCAAAAATTTGAAAAACTCTCTATATTTACAAATTGGTTTAATAATGGATTTTCAAATTCTTGGTATTTTTGGTATTAGGGAAAAAACTCAGGGGAAGATTTGCTGCTAGTTGCAGTATATAAAAAAAATTCTAAAATATTACATTCTGAGAAGTGACGCAACGATTCAACTACTCTTATGAACTAGCGCCCTTTCAAAATGGCGAGCTTTTCTGCACATTTGCTTTCAGGGAATATTATACATGTATATATGACAAGTAATATTATCGATAACCAATACTTTGGATTATGGGAACTTTCAAACATCGTCGGATATTTACCGTCTCTTATAAATCAAAGGGGCCCAACAAACTGATCTCCGAAATTGACCGTGGCTTTCCTCTTTGATCTGTTCAAGAGTCAAAGCGCAAGATCACTCTTATAGAGGAAAC
The DNA here is from genome assembly GCA_932195095.1 of Andricus curvator. Lineage (NCBI taxonomy): Eukaryota > Metazoa > Arthropoda > Insecta > Hymenoptera > Cynipidae > Andricus > Andricus curvator. The sequence goes on along the minus strand of CAKNYM010043672.1, from coordinate 4,600 downwards.
TGCTCAACGATACATTAAAGTAGAAGAAAATTTTGAATTATGGTAATGAGGTTCTTTGAATGCGGATACTAAATTTAGAACAACTTACTTCCGGGTCTAGAGCGAAGACAAAATATATATTTTAAATTCAATCTTCTAAGTGTATTTCATAATTTAATTGGGAATTTACTAGATCAGAGCTCTTACATACTTTAAGACTAATCAGTTAAATATCTACAAGTAAATTTGGAGATTTTTATTTAAAAAGTAACTTCCACTCGAAAAAAGATCTCTTAATGTAAAAAGTTACGCTTAAAACTCTTAATGATGTAAATTTTCTTTATATATTTTTCCTGTTTGTAAAATTTAGGATAAATTATTCTTGATGAAAATTATAAGTACTGGTATATGGGTAAAGATATAATAATTGAAAACTGAAGAATAGAAAAATCATTAAGGACGTTGAGAGATTGAAGGTAGTGAAAAAGAAAGATTTGTCTTTAGTAACGTCACGGGAAAGCTGCTTGTCTACATTAACGTTGATCCCCTTTTTTGTGTCGGATTATAAAGGGATCTGATGCCTTTGAGGTAGGACGAAATATGCGTTTCTTAGATGTCTGACAAACTCCTTTTACTAAAGTTACCATCTACTTTTATTGTAATGTACAATACACTTTTACATACAATCTGTATTAAGTATCACGAAATTAACTGAAATATGCTACATATTATATTCTTTCGTATAATCTTGCTTTGAATTTACAAACAATATTGCAAAAGCTTTTAGAAATTCGAAAGACATTAAAAAAAATAATGTATTATTGCGAAGATATCAAAGCATTAGGAAATTCCTGAAAATCTATTAATGATTGCAAGGTTCAAGCTTCTCACAACCTTTAATTGGGGTCAGGGGTCAAGGTTCAAGGTCATAGGTGAGAGATCATGGAACAAAGGTATAGGGAGGGGGGGGGGATTATGTTTCTTTTTCACATTCACTTCTACTTCTTCTTAATCGAACTTCACTTCAGTTGTCTGATTTTTTTACAGTTTAAGTGTCACAACAACTAAAAAAAAACAACTTGAATTTCGGAAAAGTAGAAGTGGTAATGAAAGTGAAGAAGTTACATAATCGTCCACCTGAGTCAAGAATCTGATGCCAAAAATTTGAGGTGAAGGGAGACTGGGAGATGGTTAATAGATCAGTTGTGAAAGGTTATAGGTGGGGGGGGGGGGTGATAGTCAGGAAACAAAGGCAAGGGACAAAATATCTCTGGTCAATGGTGAGGGTCCACAGGCCAAGTGTCAAAAGTCAGAATTCGAAGGTCCAAAATATGAGGGATAAGAGATCAACACTGTTAAAAATGTTTGTAAAATTGATATAATTTCAATATAAGAATGTATATGAATTTGAATATACGTCGTAATGCGATTTGAAATAATTTACAGAGTGTATTTTTAAATATACTACTCATGTGTATTAATTTTAATAATTTTTTTTATGTAATATACATTGTACATTAAAATTAATAAATTAATATTTTATTTAATGTACACGTTCATATTAAATTTGATTTACATGTGTGTGAAGTCATTTGCATATATTTTACATATATGAAGTCAGTGACCATTTTTTCTGACAATGAAGGTTATAGCAAACCCTAAACTTTATTATATAATATATATATGCCCGACAAGGTACAGCATTTTTCGAGAGAGGTATACAAGATCCCAAAAACATTGGAATTGAAGGAAAACACTAAAAATATCATCCACTTCAAGGAGCTTTGCGACAACCTCATAAAATTTGAGGAGGAATGTCCATCAATCACTGCCGAAGAGGTGAAAAAAGCAGTTAGGGGCATGGAGAACTTTTTCGCTGCAGGGCCAGATTGAATCAAGAACTACCAGTGGAAGAAGTTCACTTATACACACCAACAACTGGCCTGCATCTTCACCTCATAGGTTCATCCACATATAATGAGATGCATAGAAGAGAGATTGATGCCGGTATTAGATTGGACGGTATTAGAATGACAAAACTGCAATACTTGTATTGTAAGTGTTGTAATTCGTGAAGTCACCGTCGAGAATTCCAGTAGTGCGAACTGTATGAGGTATTGTAAAGTTCTAATACATCACGTATTGTAGCGTTAACTTACGTTTTGGAAATCAACTTCCAAAACATGTATTGAAAGTTTCCAACAGACATAATTCAGCCCTAAGTAAGTTTTACTACTAACTCTGTCGATCTCATAGTGTTAATCACGACCCTCCCCTGTCGAAACGCTCGAGGGAGATAGAGTCAATTGTCCAAAACGAGAAGTGCCAAATTTTCTGGAACTACGATTTACGGACAGCAGTCTTCATTGCACACTTGAGAACTGACATTGTTCTCCAGGACTTCGAGAAACAAGCTATATTCGTGATCGAATTCTCGACTCCGGCCGACTACAATATCACTGCGAAGGAGAAGTAAAATGAGAAAAGATACAAAGACCCTGAAACGGAGTTGCAGCAATTGTACCCAAAATATTTGGCTGAAATAATTGTCATTGTGATCAGTGGTCTCGGAGGTGCAAAACTATTACTGGTTTGTAACCTCAAAGCCATACCCGCGTGCCAGAAACATGTCAAGGCACTTGCGAGATGGACGCAGAAGGCTGTCATCCTTGGACCGCTTCGTATCCTCAAGACACACGAGGGTTTCACCGGCCTGTAGTTTTGATGTTGTCATACCCTTTCGACACCCTCTTACGGATGTGATACGTGGTCATGGGTGTGATTTACTAAAGTTCTACTGGGAGCCAGTGTTATTTTCATAGATCGCAATTGCTCCCAGTAGGACCCTACGGAGCTTGTTCAACCTGTTTGTTGGAATTATATAATGAAGGAAACGGGTTAAACAACCACCGCAGGATCTCACTGGGAGCAACTGCCATTCATGAAAACAACACTGGCTTCCAGTAGAACCACGTAAATCACACCTATTACCACGTCTCACACCCGTGAAATGGGTGGTCACAGGCCACGACGAAATCACAACAAATGGTCGGCGAAACCCTCGTGTGTCTTAAGGACACAGAACGTCCCAAAAGGACAGCTTTATGCGAATTTTCACATAACATAAATTAGTATCCGAAATTGTTACCTTTCTGGAAACAACCCTCATGCGATATAATAATTTAATTCACTAATGAACTATTTCATAATAGAAATAATCAAGTTTTCAGTTCATCTCGAAAGAGGAAGAGTCTGAAACAGTGAAGTGATTCTTCACGCTCTTGAGTGAAAAATGAACTCTATGCTTTCAATTAAAAATCCATCATCCGCTACGCCATTAGTAAAGGGTTAATCATTTGCACCCTGTATATAGGTATATATATATATATTGGCCCTGGCATGCAAGGCCGATGTGAAGGTGTCGAGGTGAAAAAGATTCGAGGGCGAGAATATTTTCAGGTCGTATTTCTATTACGACGAATGGAAGCATCATCTGGAGAAATAGTCTTCTCTTTCTTTCAACCCTCTTATTTCTCTCTCTTTCTATCTCTGTCTCCCTTTTCACCTCCTACCTTTTCTGTAAGTTCTGCCCCGAATCTTATCTAGAAATGACACCACTAGGATATGGGTGACTCTCGCGTAATTAAATGTTTAAATTGTGTAATTATTCCTCAACTAACTACCCTCACTCATTCCGGTTCATAAGAATTCAATTTAATGATCAACGGGACTGCAATTACTTCGCGGTTTTCTCGATTTTTATATTCATAGTGTGTCAAACCTGTCTTCCGAAAAGTTACTTTACAATTTATTAACTTAATTGCAATTAAATTGATATGAAGGAAAAAGAAAAGAATCATATATTATACCGGCCAGAATTGTCAGTCCACTAAAAAAATCGTATTAAAAACACGCCTCTATTTTTCCGTGATTACCTCAGCGATAAATTATTGTTATTTTAAAATATAGTTTTGAATGCGCAATTCTAATATGGTTAAATTTTGTATCCTTTGAGACTAAAGTATTTTTTTACTTCAAAAGCTTAAATTCGAAAATAAAATCCAATTTCCAATTTCACAATGTTGTAGTTTCAAATCCAAATATTAAAAATTTTGTGGAAATTTCACTATTAAATCTTTCAAAATTTCATATTGAAAGCCCTAATAGATGCTGACAATTGTGCAATTTAAAATATTGGAATTATATATAGCAATCTTGTTTTGTATTATTTTTTGTAATGTTTGATTTTCAATTTAATATCTTAAAATTATTCCATTTTAAGTTGCACATTTAAGAAAATGAATAATTCAATATTAAAAAAATATTTGATTGGAAACTTTCAAGAATGAATGATAATTCTAAATGAAGCGTTATAAATGGAACGATTTGAAATTAACAAGTTAGAAATTGTATGAAACTATCTGAAATTGGTACCTCAGTAATTAAACAATTTCTATAATTTTGAATGGTTACAAGTTTATAGTTCTGAATTTCCATGGTGAACGATAATTGTTCAATATTTCCCTTTTAAAAGTTATAATTTTGCAAATAAAATTGAAATAGCTAAATTTGGGAAAGTAGGGTAGGGTGGGGCGAGATGAGCATAGTTGTCTTTTTCACG
>CAKNYM010043671.1:0-23740 GCA_932195095.1 Andricus curvator | reverse complement strand
TGTCCTTGCACCTGCATTTACATCATTTATGTCATGGGCTTACGGTCGCTGTCATATTATTTTTTAACGCGAGCTCGAGTACCTTGGCAGGAAAAAAAGAGTAACCCAAGGAGATTTTTAAAAGTTTGAGAGGCTCAGCCGTATAAGGAGACTAAGATAGTTTACTCGAAAAAATTGGTTCAAAAAGCTATCTCATTTTTAATGCAGGAAAAAACTCAATTTCTTCGAGCTAGAACTCTAAGATTTTTTTACGAAGGGTGTATTACTTTTTTATAATCTCTTATTTTCTGTGAATTGATTATACATGAGGTTTGATTTACAGGTAAATGTTAAAACATTTAAACGTAGGACTCAAAACAAATTGATGTTTGAACAAAATATTTTTTAGTTGATTACTTGCTTTTATTCAAATGTATGACAAATTAATGAATTATATGCAATTGTGATGCAATAACATTTGAAGAAACGCATATTGTCATCTGTCAGAGTAAAATACTATTTTACGTACATGAAATCTGCCTGATATAATATTATTTTTGACAAAATGACTAACAATGAAAACTTTAAAATCATCGAAAAAAAATCCCCGAACGAATGATTATAAATCTTAAATTAATCGCTCTAAATTGCGTATTGAAATTAAGTCACTATGTAATTCTTAAAAATTTTATATGATCATGATTGCATATAAATTATTAATTTATCAATTCTGTCATAAATTCGAAATTATGTTTATCTCATTATGGAAGTTTTGGGTGATACAAAAATACAGTTTAATACCAAATTTAGTGTTCCTTCGAATTTTTTTCCATTTTGCAAATTAAAATATTCAGTATTTTTGTGTTGACTTGACATTTTTTAATGTTAGTGATTTTATTTTTAAAAAAAAGTAATTTCAGATGCACAAAATAGTACTTTAGTCTGAAAGATTACGATATACCTTCATATCTCTCCAGACAAAGTTAGCAAATCTTAAATTATTCCCTTGAGATTTGGTATTGCATTGTGTTTTTTATAATTCGAAACCTAATTTAATGAAGAAATAAGCATAATTTCTAAGCATTTTTTAAGATATGAAATTTCCGTATGAGAAACAATTAAAGATGATTTTTGCATCGAAATATTTGTAATTCGTTTTATGTAGGAAGAAGATAAAGAGTAGCAGGCAGATGAATATTCCTCGACTGATGATGGCGAATTAGACGAAGGTGGAGAAAGTGTCCTATCGAAATCCACAGATTCATCAGCATCATCGGCATCTGCTAAATCATCAATCCAGGATATCAGTTCGAATGAAAAGCTTAATCTGAAAAAAAGATCTGCAGGAAGCTCAATTATTGTTCAAGAGTCAGGCAAAGCAACCAAGACCTCTCCAGACAGGAAGAAGTTAAAAAAAACTCTCCTGCTAAAACGAATTCTGCAGTCACGAAGAGAATAACTTTTCCAACTAAGAAGAAAAAGAAAGGTAAGCAAGTCTTTTCTTATAGTTGGCTAAACATTGATGATTTTCAAGGCTGGTTTGCAAAAATATCATTCCAAACAAAAAAATGGAGATGAGATGGCTTATTGCAAGGTTTGTGATAAGAAACTTACCGCGCACAAAAGTGCCCTTAATCGGCACTTAAAATCTCTAAAACATCGTGAAAGATGGATTGAACCAGCTTTCCGATCAAAAAGTGACTAAAACTCCCGTGATAAAGTTAGAAAAATCCGTTAGAAAAGCGGAGATTAAATTAACAGGATTTTTTCCAAGACATATTTCCAGACTCACAAATTGCCAAGCAGTTAGCAGTGCGAAGGACGAAATCCACTGCTTTGATGAAAAATGCGCTCGGAGAGTATTTCAAAAATTAACTCTTTGATACGCTTAAAACACCTGGATGCTTCTTTTCGTTGATTATGAATGAACTTACAGATGAAAGTGCTACGAACAATGTGGATTCGCTGTCATCTACTATAATGATGAACAGTTTAAAGTCGAAACAAGATTTTTTGATATGGTAGCAATGGCATATTCGAAAGCTCAAGACTTGTGTGATTGCTTGAAGTTGGTATTAGACAAAAGAAATATACCCCTTAACAACTTGGTTGGGTTTTCGTCTGATGCGACGAATGTAATGTTTGGAGCCAATCATTCAGTAGTCTCATTGCTGTTAGAATGCTTGCCAAATGCAGTGTACATTAAGTGTACATGCCATTCTTGGAATCTTGCAGTATGTGCAGCTTGTTTGAAATTACCAAGATCAGTTGAGGATTTAGTGCGAAACATCGGGGCTCATTTTAGTCGAAGCGCTGTAAGACGAGCGGATTTGAAAGAATTTTAGGAATTTTTTGAGACTGGGATTTATAGAATTCTCGCAGTAAGCACTGCACGCTGGCTCTCCCTGAAAGATTGCGTGAATATGATTCTAAAGCAGTTTCAAGCCTTACTTGCTTATTTTTCTTCATCAGTTCTACAAACAAGATCAATCGAAAACGACAGAAGAAATTGTGAATGTAATGTCAAACAGATTCACAATTATCTACTTAGAATTTATGTCCTACGCTTTAGAACTCATGACTGATTTCAATCTGCTTTTCCAGTCAGAAACTCGACTCTTACATACATTGCAGCCAGAAGTCACAAAACACGTCCGAACTGTTTGCACCAACTACCTCGGAGTGAACTATGCAAGGTCTACGTCTGATGTTTTAAAACTTGATGATCAAAACGACTTCATGTTCATCGAACAGAAACATGTGTATCTGGGTGTTCTTGCAGCTGAAAGTCTTGGTGAACTAACAGAAGATAGCAATGTTCCTGAGAAAGACTTGGATTTCTTGTACGATAGCATCTATCAGTTTTATATAACACTCGTGTCTGAACTAAAAGAGCGTTTCAACTTTTCAGACCCAGTGTTCGAAGTAATAAAGGTAGTAGATCCTGAATTTGCTCAATCGTTCAGGGTTAAATTATTACACTCAGTATTATCAAGATTTCCAATTTTAAAAGATTTTGTCAATGCACAAAAGTTGGACGACGAATGGCGACTCCACGAAATTAATCATGCAGATTATGAATTGGATTCGACACTTCCTGCAGAAGAATACTGGGGTAAGGTTTTCCAGATTAAGAACGCAGCTGGTGAACCAATTTTAAAAATTTAGAAAAGGCTATATCTCTTGTTGATTCTGCCCTTTTCAAATGTAAAGGTGAATTGAAATAAAACCCCACATCGAAACAGAATGGAAAATGACGTACTTGTCGCTGCCTTAGCAACAAACGAGGGAATTGAAGAAAGTGGGGGGATTTTTAAATTTCATCCGCCTAACAAGATTCTACAATCTAAAGTTTAAAATTACGGCCGTTAGTTGAGGAAGTATGCAATTACTTTTTAGTGAAGATTGTTATTTATTCTGTAGTAAATAATATTTATTCGAGAAAAAAGGTTTACAGCTATATGTTTTTATGTGATTTAGGCAGATTTTACATAGTAAATTAATGAAAATTATACATAAAAATTAGTAAAAAGTATGTTTTGTAATATGCTGATTTTACATGGTAAAAAATCAAAATTATTCAATAAAAAATTATTAAAACTATGCTGTTTGATAATTTCAACTGATTTTACAATAATAAACCAGAATCATTCAGTCAAAAATATTATAAACTAGGTTGTTTTGTCATTTAAGTTCATTTTACAGTTATAAAATTTCCGGGAAATTTTCAAATTTGTTCGGGGAAAATTCTTTCCGCCGCTAGAGTGCGCCGGAACATTGTGTGGCCCCACTGCGGCAACACTGGACAGCATCTTAATTTATTAAAAAATGATTAGAGGTGGCAGACCCAGAAATTCCTTTTGGAAAGAGTTAAATTTTATTTTAAAGAGGGAAAATGGCATTTTAAAAATCAAATACAATCATTTATATTAACGAAGGATCAACAATATTTACTTACATGTGAGCTAGAAGACGGTCGTAGCAAGTATTTTTTTATAAATACTATTACAAATTGAGCATTTTGAGACTGCTTGATTTTCAACTTTCGACCGCTCAAACTTCAGTTCTTCCCAAAGGATTTTTTGTCCCTTTTCCCTTCTAACTTTTGATTTACTCATTTTTAAAGTTTCATGAATAGTATATTACACTACACGGGCAGGAAGTTGAACATTCCTGCACTGCGCGACATTGATGCCCGAGGCGAAGCCGAGGGCATCATGTCGCGCAGTTCAGGGCTTTTCAACTTCCTGCCCGTGTGGTGTATAGAATTTTTCTTTATAGCCGGTCGAAAGTACGTTTACTAATTAAATGTTTCGTTATTATAAACAATACAACCACGTTCCAGCAGACAGCCAATTGAGACAGCCCGTTGCGCGGTTATGTTTAACTTTTGTTCCTCGTTTCAGTGCCTCTTTCGAAAACTCACAAATTAACTTCTCTTTATAGCCGGTTGCGATGCATGTTTTTGATGCCTACCCCGACATTTGCAAGCACGAGCGGAGCAAGTGCTGCTGGTCGGGGGGGGGGGGGCAGACATCAAATACATATGAAAAGCCACATAAAAACTCTGAAAGACACATAAAAACACTGATAAATTCCAAGCAAACAGTTTTGAGGTTATACGTAAAAACAAGAGTGACAACGGTTAGCGACTCCGTAGACTGAAGATAGGTATAAAGCCGACAATGCCCACCAAGCTTAGAAGATGGGCACGGGGAATGAGACGTCGGGAGTAGGCTTAGTTCGGGAACTAGCGATGCGAGGCGTTAGCGTCGCGAACCAGCCACGGAATCGTTCCCTCTTCGCCTCTACGACGGAAGCAGTGCTTCACCGATAGAAAGGATGCTTAATGTACGTGAGTGGCATGGGCCAAGAATCAGTGACAAGGCAAATCTTCTAGCAAAAAACTATGAAACACACTTTTCCCCTCATGATTCCCCTTCAGATCCAGCCTATATTACTATCTGTGAAAAGGAAGTTGGAGACTTCCTTAAAAGCCCTTGTCAACATAAAATTAGGCAAACAAACCCTAGGGAAATTTCCAAGTGTATCAAAACTATTAAGAGTAACAAGGCTCCAGGACCTGACTCTATCTCTAACTCGATTCTGAAAAAACTACCAGAATCATGCCTTATCGTTTTAGCCATTATCTTTAATGCCTGTTTTGACCACAATTACTTTCCAAACTCCTGGAAAACAGCTCATATCCTAGTCTTCCAAAAGGCAGGAAAAGACCCGTATCATACCAATAGTTATCGATCCATTAGCTTATTAAACACAATGAGCAAAATTTTTGAAAAGATAATTCTCATTAGGATAAATAAACACATTGAGAAAGACAGCATCCTTAGACCAGAGCAGTTTGGCTTCAGAAAAGAACATTCCACACAACACATGATACTCAAACTAGTAGAAAATGTAACCCATAATTTCAATTGGAAAAGGAACACAGGAGCTGTCTTCCTTGATGTGGAAAAAGCATTTGATAGCGTATGGCACACCGGGCTACTAAAGAAACTAATCAATTATAAATTTCCAAGTAAACTCATTCGCATATTGCACTCTTATCTCACTCACAGAAAATTTTCAGTAAAAATAAATGACACATTTTCAGACAAACTTTGCATTAAAGCGGGTGTCCCCCAGGGCAGCATAATGGGAACAGTGCTCTTTATCCTTTACGTCAATGACATCCCAACAATCCCCAGAGTTCTGATGGGTATATACGCGGATGATACGGTCCTATTTGTATCTTCATGGTGCGATAAAACAATCCTAAGACTCCTCAATGAGGTACTTAAGATTGTCGAAGCGTGGTGCAAATTATGGAGAATCAAAATTAACACTACTAAATGCGAGGCTTTACTTTTCTCTGTCAAGAAACCCAAAAAACTAGAGCCACCGCGAATGTTTGGACAACCAATAAACTGGAAAGTTTCCGTTAAATATCTCGGCCAAAAAGTTCAAAAACGCAATAAATTTAACTTGCATGTCGGAGACGTGAAGGGTAAGGCCATGGGGGTCATCTCTCGCTTACATCCGATTATCAACAGAAATTCAAGTATAAAACCAGATTACGGGATTTTGATTTACAAAATGTTTATTAGACCCATTATTACATATGCATGCACGATATGGGGAGGAACCTCCAAAACTAACATCAATCAGATCCAAATAATTCAAAATAAATTCCTTAGACCCATTACAAAATCCCCCAGGTACCCTTCTACAAAAAAATGATTGGATCCGATTGCGAACAATTGAAAAAAAATTTCAATCGTTCCCAATTGTGTTTCTTAATCGGGTCGTACCGATTCGGAACGATTGAGGCCGGCTATCGTTGCCTATCGTTCTCAATCGGGACTCGAGATGAAGTAAGTCTGCCATTATGTTGATGGCAGCACATTGATCTCGCGGGAATTATTAGAAAACGATTATTTACTTTTTTTTTAAATTACATATCTGTGAAAGATAAATTTTAAAAAGATTTTAAATTGTTAAATAATTCCCTCGTGATCAAGGAGCAATCACCAACATATTTCCAAATAACTTATTTTGTAGTAATTTTCATGACTTTTGCGTATTATTTTTCATTACATTTTAATTTGTTTAATTCGGTTGCGGCCTATTTTTTTGAAATGTTGATACCTAAGTATAATAATTAAACAGGTGTTTCGAAGTTATTTCTCAAATAAATTAACAGTATTATTTCATTTTGATTTCGAAATTTAGGTTGCAAATTTTACTCTTATGTGTGTGACAAAAAAACAGCTTCATCGGTGTAACGGAGTACCCGGGTATGCACCTCCTTTGAAAAAATTTTTAAATTTGTAAGAGGAAACCCCAAGTTATATTTCCCACCCCGTAATAATAATAATCAAAAAACCCCTGAGAACACCTCTACCACTTTTACCTGAACAAATGTGAAGACCCTCCACGTAAAACACTCAAAAAATTGAAAAATTTGAAATAATCACCCAAATCACCTTCAGAAAACCCCAACTTATATTTCCAACCCAATAATAATATTCAAAAACCCCCTAAGACCACCACTACTACTTTTACCTTAACAAATCCGAAGAGCTTCCACATAAAATACTCAAAAAATTTAAAAATTTAAAATAATCACCCAGTCACCTTCAAAAAACTACAAGTTATATTCTCAACCCCATGATAATATTCAACAACCCCCTAAGACCATCCCTTCTTCTTTTGCGTTAATAAATCCGAAGAACCTCCACGTAAAAAAATCAAAAAATTTAAAAATTTAGAATGATCACACAAGTTACCTTCAGAAAACTTCGAACTAGATTTCCAAACCCATAATAATATTCAACAACCCCCTAATACCACCACTACCACTTTTACCTGAATAAATCCGAAGACCCTCCACGTAAAACACTAAAAAAATGTGAAATGATCATTCAATTCAACGTTCAGAAAGCCTCAAGTTATATTCCAACATATTTACATACATATTTACATACATACATACATCCATACATATTTCCAACCCAATAATAATATCCAATAACCCTTGAAAACCACTGCTATCACTGTTACCTGAACAAATCCGGCTAGGGTTGCCACCTTGGTCAGGTCTCTCGCCCGGCACATTATAATGGTGGTGTTGTGGGGGGGGGGGTAGCAGTGAGAAGCGGGAAATTAAAAAAAAGTCCAATTTCGTAATATTTTATTTATTTGAACTACATCAAAAATATAAATATGAAGTAGTATAAATATATTAGAAATTTGCACATTTTGTCCATTATTTTGCACGAAAACTATCAGTCACTTTGTTTTGGCATTAATCCTTAAGTATCTATCAACACTTAATCACAAGGTACAGACATACAAATTTTACACAAGCATGACTCGAATAAAACGAACAAACATGAAAATTCTGCACGAATGTATAGAACATAAAATACATAAAATGGGCTGTGTGCAGCAGAGTAATTTAAATATTTGCAAAGGTGCAGTGGTGACAACTGACTTCTTATCATGATACCAACAAAATAAGCTGAAAAGTCCTATAAACATTAAAATCATGAACAAAATCAATTCTCGCCAATTCTCACTACTGTAGTTGCTGAGGTCAAATCCATCGTGGATTCGTGGTGGCGATTCAGTAATCATAATGCTAATTTTTGCTTTTTCGATCCTGACCACGAGGTGGCCCGGCAAAATTGTCAAAAGCCCGGCCGCCCGGCAAAACCTTCTAGGCCCGTCACTGCCGGGCGAGGCCCGAGCAGGTGGCAACCCTACCGATTGCGAACGATTCAAACGCTTGTCCCGATTGAAAATGATTCAGAACGATAAACAAAATTTGTCCCTATTAATACCAATTCAAAACGATTCACCCGTCAATCTGTCTCAATCGGGTCCAATCATTTTTTTCTAGAAGGGTACACTAAAAATTCTCTTCTACACAAAGAATTTAACTTGCCAACCATCTCAGAATACATTCTTGAAACTGCCAAAAAATTCTACGAGAGAACAGCTGAATCCAAGCATGCACATATCTCGTCCTTAGGAGATTATCCTTATGATCCCTTGCGAAAGCATGCAAAACCCAAAGACTTCCTCATGAAAGAAGCTTAATTACATATTTTCTTGAAACCTATATAACCCTCCTACTCCCTTACTCCTAAATTTCAAACATATCACTTAGGTGTTTTAGATTAAGTGGTTTTTTCCCGCTTGCGGGCTTTTTTCCACACACTAATGCCATTTTCTGTTCTAGCCATCATGCAGCTACATATCTAATCGTGTAAAAATGCCCAGATGGGTAACGCACTTCAACTCTTCTATCCCGATCCTTCCCGCAGGAGAGACCATTAACCTGCGAGTGAAGCTGCGTGCGCGGCTTCGCCGCGCACGTCAGCCACAAGCGTGTGCTGGGTCTCACTGGAGTGGGCGATGGCAGGGGCCCACCCCACCCCCCCTTTTTTTTTTTGGGCCAAGAATAGTGATGGGTACTGCTCGGCCTGACTGTGGTAATACCTGACCTGACCGGTAATGTCCGGTCATGACGGTAAAAGTTGGTAAAACGCGGTCAGACCCAAATATCTCCAACAGGAAAGTTTTTTTTATAGAAAAAAGTGGTTTAGTTGTTAGAACATCCCCTATGCTAAACTTGTACAAAAAGTTCTTCGGTTTTAAATGTTCCAGTTATTCTCAAAGTTATAAAAATGCAAAAAAGCTGAACATAGCAGACGACACTTTTGACAGTTTCGCGCGAGTTTCGAGGGGAATTTGAAAATGACACTTTACAAATTGACAAATTACATTGAAAATCTGTTGCATTTATTAAGTAATATTTTTAAAATAATATTTAGTAGTGTGCTAAGTTATTTTGAATATCATTTCAATGAATATGCCACTTAAACATTAAGTTGAGTACTGTGTATCGTATAGGTTATATTTCCTAAATGAAAATACTGTTTTTTTTTGTCTTTAAATAACATAAAATTGATAAATAATTATTATGAATTTAGATTTATGAGTAATTTGTGTAAATAATGTATTATTTGTATTGTCATTGTTACCATTTTTAATTATAATAATTGCCTTTTTGAATTTCGTCACATATAAATAATAACAAATAATAAAAAATCTGCCCGCTTCGCGGGCACATTCTCATGGCGCGCTTCGCGCGCGGCTCGCTTCGCTCGCAAGTTTGAGCGCGCCTAGGGCGCGCGACTGTTGGATCTCGCGCTTCGCGCTCGATCATATATTTATCTCGCGCTTTACGCTAGGCTCCTCTAGATTTTTGAACTTCGTGTTCGACATCGATGAAAAGAAAAAGTTTGTTTGCAAATATTATAAAATTATCAAAACCTCTACATATTAAGTGATTGTTAAATTTATTTTTATTTTAGACTGAAAAGGAACTTTATTTACTCAAGGTTCTATCGACCTTAAGGAACACATTCTCATCCAGACACTCGCGCTTCGCGCTCGATATTTGATTTGAAAATCATTTGAACCGTATGATAGAAACAAAAAAGTGTGAGCGCACTTACGGCGTGCGATTTGGTAAATACACTGAGCGCGCACTTTGTGCTTCGTATTATATGTTCTTCATATACAAATTACTAAATTTGTATTTGATTTCAAATGAAAAGTAATGATATAATTCAGGCGACAAATTTTATTAGTTAACATTTTATTTTAGCTTGTGCCGTTTATCAAAAAAGTTAAATTTTTCATTTTGAATATATTCTTACCACAAAAATTGATTACGGGTGTGTAAGTCTTTTTTGAATGCACAATTTTTGTTCATTTATATGTTTTCGTACCTTGCATTGTTTTTTCAAAAATTTGATTTTTTTTACTGTCAATGTTATTTTCACGAATAAAACGAAAACCACGCATCCTATCGAAACATGAGTCACAATAAATTTGTACCTCTTCCTTGGATGAACAAATTTTGTTTCGGTCATTTTTTCGTAGCTGGTAATATTCGTCTGAAAATTTGATTTTTCTATTTTCAATGCTGTTTTTTACGAATAAAACAAAAACTACGCGTCATATCAAAAAGTGAATGATAAGAAATTTGTAGATCTTTTTTAGATGCACAATTTTGGTGAGATGATATTTTCTGGTATCTTGCATAGTTTTACAGCAAAATGGCTTTTTTGATTTTTCATTAATTTTTTGTGCGATCAAAATTTGAATTTTTTATTTTTCGAAAAATTCAAAAAGTTGTTATGAAAATATTATAGGGTGTTCAGGAATCAACGTTTTTCTCCTCTTGACTTTTTTTCATATCGTGCGTTTTTCGGCTTAAAATGTTCATTTTCGTTTGTTTTTTGGAATTTTGAAAATGCTATAACTCCAGTATTTTTTTTTTATCACGAAAAGTCATAAGAATATTTTGTTCGTCATTTTGCGTACTACTAATAACCGTACATAGAATTTTCAAATCTTCCAAAAAAGTGGTCTCAAAAATTTTCAAAATGTGCTCACTTTTTGGATTTTCATCCAAAATAGCTGATTAACGAACTCTTTCTCTATTTTTGGGCCATGAAAAAGTGTGCCAAAGCTCAATCAAATCTGATCATTTTTTCGAAAGTTATCGTGGCTACAGACAGACAGACAGACTACAGACAGACAGACACCTTCGTAAAAATCGTTTTTTCTAGCTCAGGGGGTCTCGAAACGTGGAGATTTGATGAAAACCGACTATGTCAAATTTTACATAAAACCAATACCTTCTCATTAGAATGAGAATGTAATTATTTACACAAATTACTCATAAATCTAAATTCATAAAATTAGATATCAATGTTATTTTATTTAAAGACAAAAAAACAGTAGTTTCATTTAGGGAATATAACCTATACGATACAAAGTACTTAACTTAATACTTAAGTGTAATATTCATTGAAATGATATTCAAAATAACTTAGCACATTACTAAATATTATTTTTTAAATATTACTTAGTAAATGCAACAGATTTTCAATGTAATTTGTAAAGTGTCATTTTCAAATTCTCAGTCTTCTATGCTCAGCTTTTTGGAATTTTTATTACTTTGAGAATAACTGGAGCATTTAGAACCGAAAAACTTTTTGTGCAAGTTTAGTATAGGGTATTTCCTAACAACTGAACCACTTTTCTGTATAAAAAAACCTTTTCTGGTGGGAATATTTGGGTCTGACCGCGTTTTACCAACATTTACCGTTATGACCGGTCAGGATTGGTCATGACTGTGAAATACCGAGCAGCGCCCATCACTAGCCAAGAATGTGTGTGTTGGGAAGAATGAAAAGGTGCCGTTTTCCAGAAAATCTTTTATTCATTTCATAAAATTTTGAGAACATGTAAAAAATATTTTCTGGAAAATCCCAGCTTTTTATTCTTCGCAATCTTTTTGAAAAGTTTCTGCAAAAATATCGCAAAAGAGCAAGGGGCTATTTGCATAGAACTTTTTTAGACGTACAAAGTTTTATCTCAACATTTTTTCATATCTGTCGTTGTTTGCGAGAAAAATTCGAAAATTCGATTTTATCCAAAAAAAATTCTCCTGTCGACAAAAGTTATTTAGCCCCCATAAAACTCACAAGATATCTTCCTTATGAAAGTAAAAATTCAACAAAAAATTGGCAAAAAATACAAGTGTGGGTTTTTTTGAAAAAGCGATTTTTCATATATTTAGAAAAACCGCCATTTTATTAATTTTAAACCTTTTTTATATTTTTCTGTGGATTTCAAAATAAGATAATAAACGCTATCAAAACAAAAAGAAAACGATAAATATCTCAATTAGGTCAAAAATTATTGAGCATTATAAAGAATTCGGAGTTTTTGAAAAACAAAGCACAACATTCGAATAGAACTTCGTAGACATCTTTTTTTGCAAATTGGAAACATACATATCGCCTAATTTTCTCTAAAAAACAACGTATGTTTTCCAACATACATTTTTTGAAGCAATTAAGAATTAGTTTTTATAATTTAATAAATAATTCTTGTTTAGGTTCTATAAAATTGCTTATTACAATAAACTCTTACATTACTTTTGTATAAAGACAAAACACTGACATTTCCTGTTCTGTTAACTTATGTGTGTAACAATTTTTTTTTAATTTTTAATTTGACTTCTATTTAAATTATTCTTTAATAATATGTGAAGGATTTGTACCCTGAATTACAAAAGGGCACTATGCACGACCTGCCCTTGTAACGACCCATATTCAACTGGTCAAAAGATTCATGAAAACACACTACATCTCACTATTAACACCAAAAGCCATAACAATAAGTTAAGAACCGCTATTTTATTATTTTAAGAGTTTTGACACATAAGACTCAACGTTTTTCTGGAACAGGACGAATGAGGCGCTATCTGGTGGCTAGCGGATGAGTTCACCCGTCATGTGGAACCGTAGAGGGAAGATAGGTATAGAGGCGACAATGCCCAACAAGCTTAGAAGATGGGCGCGGGGAATGAGACGTCGGAAGTAGGCTTAGTTCGGGAACCAGCGATGCGAGGCGCTAGTAACATGAACCAGCCACGGAACCCTTCCCTTTACCCCTCTACGACGGTAGCAGTGCTTCACCGATAGAAAGGATGCTTAATGTGTGTGAGTGGCATGGGCCAAGAATGTGTGTGGTGTATGTGAGTCAGAAGACAGGATAAGCGTGACAAGTGAAAGAAATTGTTACTTGCCAGTTTTTCACTGTAATCAAGAACTGCTGCTAATAATCTCGTCGATTTTGAATATTTGCCAAATATGCATTTCATTAAAAATGAATTTTCAAATGTATAGCTATATATAGTATATATCTCTCAGGTAGAAGAAATAAATGAAAATAATCATTTAAAATTTCCCTATGGTAGCATTTTATACATATTTAATTCTGAGTCAGTAATCGCCTCTTTTCTAGATCATTTGATTTTTTCTATTGGAAAAATAGAGTATTGAAAAATGTAGATATACAATTTTGTAAGCAGAACATATATTGATTAAAAATAAGCAAATAAAAACTTCTTGGTTCTAAAAAATTATTGGAATTGCAAGTCTTTCTCCACTACAGAAACGTAGATAAAGTTTCTTGGTGACTAGGAGCTTTCAAATTGAAATTTTTTAAATATACTTTCGCAAGAATAAATTCCTTATACTTTTACAGTGCTATTTTTGATCCAATTTTACTTTGTAATTACTTCGCAAATTCAATTAATTGTACAAATTAAGTTGTACTCTGCCAAGTTTTTGAAATTTTAACATGAAAATTTAGTCAGTTACAAGATTTTTTATTAGGTATGAAATTCACTGAAAATCAACATTCTTGTTAACACTGTAAAAATAATATTATTTCAGAGCTAATTCCAGGCATTGAAATACGACTAAAAAACCTGTCTCCAGACATACTAAAATGAAACCACTCGTAGGATTCCACAGTCGTTTTTCTACATTGAAAATAATAACAGCATGAAGTTATCATATTTCAAAAAAGGACTCGAAAAATATGATACCGAAAAAAAAGATCTCTCGTTTTTACAGACATGAGTATTTATTCTGAAGATTTTGTGATAATATATCACTAATAGCATAATACTTTCATGGACGTAGCAAAAAGCGTTTGTTTATTTATGAATTAACAGCATATGAATATTAGGGATGCTTAAACAAAAGCATGTCCGAATTTTAACGTGCATTTTCGATTTTTTTGTTCCTTGTGGGTTAAAAATGAACCACGTTGAAGGAGAAATAAATTGGTCTGTTTTTACAGAAAACTTGATTGTTCTCGAAAAAGGTAGATCATAACGCAAAATTACATACAGAATATAAAAGACGCGACTTATTAAAATGATTTTTTATCGTAATTATTTTTATAATTATGCATTCTGTGAGATATATGCGAAGGAAATTGTTACAAAGTAGTGTGAATTATCTATCCCGCTTATTGAGAGGTCTTTAAGTATGCATGATTTATAAAGAGACTGATGATCCAAAAATACTCTTTTTAATAAACCGCATCTTCTAAATTCTGCATAATTTGCCAGTATGGTCAGCTGTTTTCAAAAAGATGAATTTTTGTGTAAAAGCAGACAAATTTACTATAAGCGACCTCTATAAATATTATTTGATTCATGTCTCTTTTCACGTGGTTCATTTATAACCCAAAGAGAACAGAAAAATCGAGAATGCAATTTGAGATTCGGAATTCTTTTTTTTTATACCCCTTATAAATATTTTAATTTATAATTTATTATTATTAATTTTTGCCTCATTTCGTTTGCTGCAAAAATATGTCTTTGCATATTTATGGCGAATAGATTCCTTATTTTCATGGAAAAATGTATTATGTTTTTTATTGAATTATTCTCTTAAGTTGATGGTAATCATATTTTTTTAAATTTTTTCCATTATAATATTAGTTTATAATCTTTTCAGTACGACATTGCAATCACTTTTATTTTTAAAAAAATTGTAACTACTCTGTTATAACTGAAAACTTGTTGTTTGTAGAAATTTGTACGAATATAGTATTTATTAATATATGCAACAAAAATTAAGTTATAAATCATGTTCAAATTGCATAACTACATGAGATAGAAATGCTTTCTGGGGAAAGAAAATAAAAAAATATGTAGAACTTCACTTTTCAACCGCTGGACTATAAGGATCTATTTTGACGTTTTTACCTGCGTTTATTGACGCCCGGCTAGGGCAGCCGATTTATTACGAAGAACATGCTTTTCACACATGTTTTCTAAGCTATGGCAAAACTCCTTCACTTTCGTGTACCTGATAAAAAAAATTTGAACCTTTACTGTAAAATTCACCATCAAAATTCACCATCGTACCTGAAAGATCAGTCGAAAGACATCTTTCTAGTGTTCAGCATCGTTTTCGTACAATCGTAGCGCAGTGAAATTAAAATATTGTCAGAATCAATTTTCAAAATTAAAATCATATTATCAATTGATAAATATGAAGTGTTGCTTTAAAAATTGCAATAAAGCAACGAGCAAAACTGGTACACCATCAGGAGTGACTTTCCATCGGATTCCAAATCAGCAAAATGATGAAGACGAAAGGTACGAATTGCATTTTTTACGCACTTGTGCAATATGTAACTGAATTTATTGATGTTATTTTGCATATCCCCTCCAATTTTCTAGCAGACGTCCACTGCGTTTTGCAAATATGCACCAGAAATAACGCACGCGGTGATAGATGGTTCTTAATCATTTCTGTTCGATAATAGTAATAGTGATAATGTAAAATAATGATAAACCATGCCACAATTTGAAATATACGATAAATTACAATGAATAATCGTACACATATTTTGTTGTTTTCAAAGAAAAAAATGTTAAACGTTTGGAATTTTTCAAATCATATTTTCTTTTTTTGGAAACTCGGATTTTCTACGTAAAAGTCGGAAGCACGAATCGATATTCGTATGACTATAAACTTTTCCAAGGCAGTGGTTTAAACTCGGAATATACTGCTCAACATTTTCTATCACTTTGCAGGCCTCAATTCTGCACGGATTTTAAAGTTTTTTTCTTTGAATGTCCAACATTAAATTCGAAAAAAAAATTTTTATCCCTAATTTTTAAATTTCGTTTTGTGTTCGACATCATATAAAAAAAGTACAGCAAGAAAATTGGCCATTTCAGCAGTATGATATTTTACTTTTGAACTAATTACTGAAAAATACGTGAGACAGGAATGAATATAGAATCAAGAATAATCGATACGAATACGCGGGCGATACAGTATTTTCTTGATGTAGGACCACTTTTTATTGCTTCAAAATAATGTTCAAGATTAAAGAAACTTAATTTTCTACATTTTCGTGAGGCTAGAACAAATTTTCTTAGATCTACTTTTTATCTTCTGTACATGATGTGGATATTTTGTCATAAGTTATGACCCCTCAAAGTTGGCCATTTTTGCCTGTTTTTACGGGCAAATAAGTGGAGTTTAGTTTTTTCAAAATAAATCGTGATGTCAGGCTCTGTTTCCGTTGGTAATGCCAGTGGATGAAATATACTCTACCAAAATCTGTGTACATTTAAAAAAAAAATCTTTCATTCCTATTACTTTGGGAACTGCGAGATTTGAAAAATTCCATTTTTTTCATTTTTGTCTAAAAACGGAGAAGTTGTGCTTTTGGCAAATACCAATGAAATTTAAATACCAATGACAGTGGAGTCAATGTAGCGTAAGTTCCAAAAAAAGTCCTAGCCTTAATAGGTCGCGGGATATGACCTTGGAAAGTGCACTCTTCCTGCATAGAGGCACCTGAACGTACCGTAAAGTAGAACTACGGTCATATTTCATAAATAAGAAATAAATAATTATTTATGACAAAATCTTGCAATCACCACTCATGATTACTTTTTGACCATTTTTTAGTACTCTTGGGGCATAAAAGTGATTGTAATTGATTGAAAATATGTAATATGTTTTTTGTCCATAAACAAATATTTTTCTTCAATAATTGTTTATAACAAAATATTGTCGTTACCACTGCTGCGTACTTTTTGACTACTTTTGTGGCAAAACCATGATTATAATTGATTAAAAATGAGATATATATATATATATATATATATATATATATATATTTGTGTCAATAAACAAATAGTTTTTTAACAGTTTTTTGTAGCAATATCTCTTCTCTGCGCATTCAATTCCATACTTCACGATCTTGCCAGGTCATAACAATACAATCACTCCAGAAAATTTTACGAAGCTTGGAAATCTATAATGCTTATCTTGTACGAACACTCGATCTCTTGATTATTGTGCGAATGCGTGTTTATTGAAAAAAAAATGAAAAACAATTTTAAACTCATACATGAAGTCAGTGATTCATTCAATTTGCTCGTAAAAACCAGCAAAAATGGTCAACTTTGAGGGATCTTAAATTATGACCTACTATAGGTAGGATATTCCGTACATTAACATTTTACTCTGAAATCCAATGTCTCGCAAGTTTGAGCGCGCCTAGGGCGCGCGACGGTTGGATCTCGCGCTTCGCGCTCGATCATATATTTATCTCGCGCTTCGCGCTCGATTATGTATTCACCTCGCGCTGCGCGCTCGGACGTATTTACATCGTGCTTTACGCTCGGTTCCTCTAGATTTTTGAACTTCGTGTTCGACTTCGATGAAAAGAAAAAGTTTGTTTGCAAATCTTATAAAATTATCAAAACCTCTACATATTAAGTGATTGTTAAATTTGTTTTTATTTTAGACTGAAAAGGAACTTTATTTACTCAAGGTTCTATCCACCTTAAGGAACAGATTCTCATCCAGACACTCGCGCTTCGCGCTCGATATTTTATTTGAAAATCATTTGAACCTTGCGTTCCTCGCTCGGTTCTGTGTATCGTATGGTAGAAACAAAAAAGTTTGAGCGCACTTACGGCGCGCGATTTGGTCTTCGCGCTCCGAAATACACAAAAAAGTTAATTTTTTTCATTTTGAATATATTCTTACAACAAAAATTTATTACAAGTTTGTAAATCTTTTTTGAATGCACAATTTTTGTTCATTTATCTGTTATCGTACCTTGCATTGTTTTTTCAAAAATTTGATTTTTTTTACTGTCAATGTTATTTCCACGAATAAAACAAAAACTACGCATCCTATCGAAACATTATTCACAACAAATTTGTACCTCTTCCTTGGATGAACAAATTTTGTTACTGTCATTTTTTTCGTAGCTCCTGTTATTCGTCTAAAAATTTGATTTTTCTATTTTCAATGCTGTTTTTTACAAATAACTCTTGCATAGTTTTGACAGTAAAATGGAATTTTTGATTTTTTCATTATTTTTTTGTGCGATCAAAATTTGAATTTTTTATTTTTCGAAAAGTTCAAAAAGTTGTTATGAAAATATTATAGGGTGTTAAAAAAGCAACGTTTAGGCCATAACTTATGACACATTGAGGTTCGGTCATTGTTTTTTTTTAAATTACTCCAAATTGCGTACACTTTAATTAAAATGGAGAATATTTTTTCGTAGAATTGAAAGGTTCTAAAGTACAAATATTAACTTCAGAATTGGGTTTTTTAACCTCCTTTTTGAAAAAATCGGGGTTCTTTGGAGACATACAACTCTGCGCTTAAAAGAAGTTTTTTTCTTTTTTTTTTTTTTAACTTTTTCAGAATTTTCCAAAGTTTACGAAAGCAGTCTACGAAAACACGATTTGTGGAAAATTGTTCAAAATATTATCGGGAAGCGTCGTAGTCATGTTTGGAAAATATGAAATCCCCATCCCATTGAAATTCTCATTGAAACGCTATAGAAAACGAACGCGGTGAAAAATTACCGGATGCCGGGACTAGTATGACGAGAGTTTTTTAGACGGAAAGTTATTGTTTTTAGTGGTCATGTTGATATATACTGCAATTGGCCTTTCTATATGTAGGGTGCTTCAAACCTCCCTTGCCACTCTGCAATAGTAAATTTTGGATTACAAATAAACGGGAGGGTTGTTAAAAAATTTTCCTTTCATATAAATCTCTGTAACAATTTCAGAACTTTGCAGGTATGAAAATGGAATGTGCGTTATTTTCAATATTTTTCACGTATAAATTATATGGAAACAATCAAATATTTATAAAGCAGATCGTTATATCGTGCAGTCTTAAGAAATAAGAATATTCTCTCCCTTTTCAGTTATGAACTTTTTTTAAATAAAAAATTTGGACAAAGCAACCATTTTTTACATAACAATTGAAACTTTTGTTACCGTATTGGTAAAAGTATAGGAAATATGATTTTTTGTTGTTTTGGTAAAAATATATATTTTTCTACTCAGGAGCCCTGTATATATTACGTGAAGAAATTAATTACGTCACAATAATTATTAATCGGAAAATCCAGTAATGGGGCATTATACTCTGTCTAACTTTTCCCCTTACATTAACAATGAAAGAATTGCAAGAGCCCACACTATTGGAGAATATTCTTCTTTCTACGTGTAGCTTAATAAATATCAATTTTGTCGAATAAATACGTCCAAATTATACAAATAATAATAAAAGTTGAAACCCTCAAGTATATTGTATATCATATTTTACTCGAGAAGTAAGAGAAGAAATGTATTTCTTGTTTATTAGTTCGTTATTTAATATTATATAGGATTTTGTTATTGTTATAATTTTAATATTTTTAACTGTTGTGTTAGAATCGCAATTCTGATTTTTTTAAAGTGTTACAATGAAACAATTTCTGCACTTGAGCTCTCGAATTCAAACTCGCCGGATGCTCGAAAACGCTCAAAGCGTTGCCCCGGGTCTCAAGGAATGGGAATGTTCAAATTCACAATATTAATTTTTTAGATATAGGCTTCTATATTTTAACAAATCATATTTAGAATTCTTATGTCATAAAATTAGGTTTAAGAATAAAAATTAAAAACTGGAAAGAAGATTTTTTTCCTAATATTCAATAAGTGATTAAAATATAAATTATCACAACTCGTACAAATTTTATTGGAACTGTTTGAAATTGAGTACACATATAAAGTATACTCAGCGAATGCCTGCAAAATAATAAAAAGTTGAAAATTACCTTTTGTTTAATAATATCCAACTGAAAATTAAGGCCCAGCGGTAACCACATTTTTCTACTTTCAGAGATAATAATTTTCGAGGCCACTTCAGATTTAAAACAACTTCCAGCGAGAAAGTTGTTCTATATAGTTCAAAGAAAATGTCTGGAATATTTTAGATAAATTCATTAAAAATTGACTGAAATATGTACTTTGTAAAATAGGACGAGAGTCGGGTGAGTTATTGGATCCGAGAGCTCAACTGTACCTTCGATGATGATGAAATGTATTTTTATTTATAAGTATTTTTTTTTAAGTTGTACCTACAATATTCAGATTTTTTCCACGAGTGCATAAAGATAAGTATGAGAGTAGAGAATGTATAAGTACAAAATCAAATAATGTAAACAATGTCCATACATTTTATTATAGTTCTAAGAAAATAATTATTGTATGCGAAGAACATTATTTGTACATTTTTATTTGTGTATTTATTAATAAGTTCACGTGTTTGTTATGGTTACAATTTAAAAGCAAATAATATTCAATAAATACTCACATATTGTAATAATAATGACTATTGTAATTAATCATTCTAAGAAAAGAATTATCCGTCTAGGCGAATCAAAAACGTGGAATCAAGTCACTCCGTGACTTGATTCCACGTTCCGCGGCAACGAAAATTTGTCGGTTCGGATGATTTCACTGTCTCCTTCGTGCTCTTTCGTTTGATTTCGGTGGCGGCTTCGGGTCAGCCACGAAGAAGGGTTCGGCGTTGAAGCCGAGGATTGCCGAGGATGCACGATTCTTAACTTGTAATTTCTCATTCTCGGCGTCTGGGCTATTTTCAAGATTTTTCAGCTTTTTCAGATTTGGACTATTTGGAGAATTGGAGGATTTGGAGGTTAGAGTCGACTTTTGTTGACAAACAAAGTTTGACGAATTTCAAATGAAATTCTTCACTTTTAAGTTCAAAAATTAATTTTCAACAAAAAAAAAAAAAACATTTTTTAAAATAGTTAAATTTTCGTCGAAAGAAATGAATTTGCTACTAAAAAATCATTTTAACCAAAAAGGAAATAGTTCAATTTTCAGTTGAAAAAATATTTTTGAATCAAAAAAGGAGATTTGAACAAAATAATTCCATTTTAAACCAAAAATAATGAATTTCCAACAGAAAAAAAACTGAATTTCCAAACGGATTTTTAAAAAATTAGTTAAAATTGCTACCGAAAAATGATTTTTCAACCAAAAAGATTAATTGTTAAGCATCAAGAATAATTTTGAACCGAAAGAGACGAATTTCAAATAAAATACATGAATTTTCATCCGAATTGTTGATTTTTAAACTAAAAAAGGCGAATTTTGAACAAAAAATGGACAAGTTAAATTTTCAGTTAATCAATTTTTAACGAAAAAAAAACAACTGATTTTCATCAAAATAGTTTGTTTTAACTCAAAAAATAATTTAAATTAAAAGCCGTTAAATTCATCTAAAAAGACGAATTTTCAACAAATCACGTAATTTCTCAAATGAAAAGGATCAGTTTTTAACCAAAAATAAAAGAAAAACAAACAAAGGACAAATTTTCGACGAAAAATTGAATAGTTGATATTCCAGCAAAAAAAAAAAAACAAGTTATTATGATAAAATAGTTAAATTTTATTCGAAAGAAATGAATTTGCAACTAAAAAGAAAATTTGTAACCAAAAATGAAATAGTTCAATTTTCAGTTCAAAAAATATTTTTGAAGCGAAAAAGGAGGTTTGAACAAAATACTTAAATTTTAAACCAAAAATAATGAATTTTCAACCAAACAGATTAATTTTCAAACAAGAAGATTAATTTTCAAACAAGAAGATTAATTTTTGACCAAAAAGTCAAATTTCAACTAAAAAATTAATTAAAAAAAAAATATATTTTTAACAAAGTAGTTAAATTTTTAACCAAATAAATGAATTTTTAACTAAAGTAAATGAATTCACAAAAAATAAGAATATCTTTATAAAAAAATAGTCAATTTTCAAACACATAGTTGAATTTTCAACTAAAAAGGTCCATTTTCAAGAAAAGAAAAACGAATTTTGATAAATTAATTAAATTTTCAACCGAAAAATGAATTTTCAACCAAAAAGATTAATTGTTAATCATCAAGATTAATTTTCAACCAAAAAAGACGAATTTTTAATAAAATACATGACTTTTCATCCGAACGGTTCATTTTTCAACTAGGTGAATTTTTAACCAAAACGGACTCTTGAAAATTGACTTCTTTTTTAGAAAATTATTCTCCTTGTTTGAAAACTCATTTATTTTGATTAAAAACTCATTTCTTGCTTGAAAATTTAACTGCTTTGTTAAGAATTTAACTACTTTGTAACAAATTTAACTACTTTGTTAAAAATATTTTTTTGTTGTTAAATATTAATCTTTTAGTTGAAAACTCGACTTTTTGGTAGAAAATGAATCTTCTTCTTTGAAAATTCACCTTTTTGGTTGAAAATTCATTATTTTTGGTTGAAAATTTAAGTATCTCGTTTAAGCCTCCCTTTTCTTGGTTCAAAATTATTTTTTTGACTGAAAAGTGAACTATTTCATTTTTTGTTACACATTTTTTTTTAGTTGAAAATTCATTTCTTTCAGTTAAAATTGAACTATTTTAATGATTTTTTTTTTAAATTTTTAAACTTAAGAATTAAGTATTTGATTTAAAGTTCGTCTTTTTCATTTAAATTCAACAGTTTTTTTATTTATTATTAAAATCTTTCTTGGTTGGAATATCAACTATTCAATGTTTCGTTGAAAATTCATCTTTTTTGGTTCACAGTTATACTACTTTGTTAAAAAGTAATTTTTTCGGTTGAAGATTCGTTACTTTAGTTGAAAATTCATCTCTATGGCCGAAGATGCTACTATTTTATCAAGAAATTCGCTCTTTTAGTTGAAAATTAATTTTTTTAACAGAAAATTCAACTATTCCACTTTAGGTTGAAAATGTTTTCTTTTTTAGTTGAAAATAAACTTTTTTGTTGAAAATAGTATATATAGTTGGAAATTCAATAACTTGATCCTTCAAGTCTGAAAACTCATCTTTTTGGTTGAAAATTGAACTATTTCAGTTTTGGTTCAAAATTTATCTTTATTAGTTGAAAATTCTACTATTTAGTAAAAAAAATAGAGAATGTTATCAAAACACGTACTTTAAATTTTTTTCAATAGACAATAAATAATCTTATGTTTGTAAAATTCAGCACTGCCTAAGAAAAAGTTACTAGCACATTTCTGTTTGAACACAATACTTAAATTTTCAACCAAAAATGGAATAATGCAATTTTCAGATAAAAAAATGAAATTTTCAACAATATAGTTAAATTTGCAACAAAAAAAGTACATTTCCAACTAGAAAACATTTTCAACCAAAAATGGAACAGTTAAGTTTTCTGCTAAAAAAATTAATTTTCAACTAAAATAATGAATCTTCAACCAAAAAGATGAATTTTCAAACAAGATTAATTATCTACCAAAAAGTCGAATTTTCAACTAAAAAATTAATTTCTAACAAAAAAAAATTTTTTTAGTTACATTTTTAACCAAAGAAATGAATTTTTACCAAAATAAATTAATTTACAAACAAGAGGAATAATTTTCTAAAAAAAAAGTTTATTTTCAAACATCTAGTTGAATTTTCAACTAAAAAGATCAATTTTCAAGAAAAGAAAAAC
>CAKNYM010043670.1:49738-64612 GCA_932195095.1 Andricus curvator | reverse complement strand
TAGTCTCTTCGCTCGCGTAAGGAGTTTTGCCTAAAAGAAGGCTTTATGCTGTAACCCGATGGTTACAATATATATATATACTCTGAACTATTTAGTAAATAACAGGATTAAAATGGAGAAAGGGGCAATGATAGCAATGCTCGTGGACTTGAAGATGGCGTTTGACTCATTAGATCGAGGCAAGATAGAAAAAGTTATGGTGAAAAAGGGGATACGAGAGGGATTAATAAAGAGAGTATCTAATATAATAATATCAGACTTGCAAGAAGAAATGAAGAGAAAAGTCTGGGGAGGACTTAGGATAGGGAACGAAAAGATATATAAGACAAAGCTAATGAGGTTTAGAAAAGGAGGGGGAAAAAAGAATGGACGGGGAGATGGAAGAGAATAAAGATAGAAGAAGTAAAATAGTTTAAATATTTGGGAGATACCTTGCAAATAAATGGAGATCATAGAGCTCATATTAGAAAAATGTTGAAAAAAGCAGCAGGGGGTATGAAACAGATATGGGGAATACGAAAAAGAATGTTAAAAAAATTGGAGAAGGAGAATGTGTTTCTTTTATACGCTGGTATGGTCGGTATTAGGTTATGGAGCAGAGATATGGGATGGAAGGAAAGGAAAGAGATTGAGAGTTTACAAGAAAGGTATATAAGGTAGACGCTAGGGGTAGACTGGAGGACGCAGGGATATATGCTGAAAGAAGAAGCACAAAGGGATAAATTAGGTACTAGAGCGGAAAAGAGGGGATGGAAATTTGAGACAAAGCTGAGGGAGGGAAAGGGAGGAGCGTAAGCGAGAAAGTTTTTGGTGGAGGTTGAAGAAAGGAGAGGAAGGGAGATCGAATTAACGAGATGGAAAGAAGAATGGAGGGAGTTCTTTAATACTAGAGATATAGAAGAAGGGACTGGAGTAAACTATGAAGAATTGAAAAAAAGGGAGAGGGAGAGACAATTAACAGAAAGGTGGGGAAGGATTGAGGAATCAAAATATAATAAATGGTATAAGATGATAAAAAAGGAAGGAGTACCAAAGTATTTAGAAAAGGGATAGGAAGAGTGAAGATGGACCACAAAAGCAAGATTTGTATTGAGAAACGAGGTAAGGGAAGGGATGTATTGGGAAAAGAAAGAAAGCAGAGAGTGCAGAAACGGCAGTTGCTTAGATTAGAAGCGTAAAGATTTGTAAGTAATGGTTATGTAATAGCATAAGTAGATTAAGATGCGATTGCGTTCTCGCCCTCTCTCTCGCTTGCACTCTCGCTTTCAATCGCTCGCTCACTCGTTCGCTAACACGTCCCAAATTGCGCTATCGTCAAAGAATAGAAATAAGGATCTAGATATAAGATTTTTTATAAATAGTTGTGAATAACTGTAAATAGTGAGGATAAGATTTTATAAAATATGCAGGCGGAAGTATTTTAAGAAATGAAAGTCATGTGAACCCTTAGGGGATACATTATGAATAAAGAATACCTGTCGCCTGATTTCATTTCAAAAACCACATATTTCGCCGCTGAAAGATTCTGCAACTTCAAGTGTAAAACGAAAATCATTGTTTGTAATAGCAGGATCCATTCTTCTTGTTAAAATATTTCGTTTAGGTGATGCAAATTTGGTGATTTAGAATTGATAATAGTGTAAAAAAAAAAGTTTAAAGATTATTAATGCAAAATTCTTTGATAAATTGCATACATACATTGGAATATATAATTTTTAAACTTAAAAACACTTTCAAATAAAAAAATATGAAACTATTACAGCTTTTTGGAATTTAAAATGACATGCTAAAAATTTTATAAAAAATGTAACGCCAAGGTAACGCGTTACTTTCTTCCAGTAACGGTACCGCTAACGCGTTTTTTTTTTAGAAAAAGTAACAGTAACTCTAACGCGTTACAAAATTTCAGGAAGTATCGGTAACGTTAATGCATTATTTTTGACTGGTAACGTATGTAATGCCTGTGTGTAATTCTGGAATATATCCTTCGTTCGTATTGGTATTTTGAATATGTATAAAAAATATCGTAGCTGTACGAGCAGAGATAATTGATATTTGATTAAAAGGATAATGACTGTTCTTTATTTTCAGACACTTTCAAATGCTTACTTTCTTGTCGTGAAAAATTCAGATCCTATTACTCCATCTTCGTCAGAAGGGAGTCCATTACGGATGATATGAAATATTGTTTGATATCCTAGAATATTAAGTTGTGACT
This sequence comes from Andricus curvator, assembly GCA_932195095.1. Classification (NCBI taxonomy): domain Eukaryota; kingdom Metazoa; phylum Arthropoda; class Insecta; order Hymenoptera; family Cynipidae; genus Andricus; species Andricus curvator. Next base: position 62,394 of record CAKNYM010043670.1, on the reverse strand, counting down.
GTAGAGTGGTAAAGTGTTGATTTTTATAAGTTACAGCACGATTTTTTCATTCATAGATATCTTGGACTCTATTGCCTTTAACTTTATTAAGTTTCGACCTGAAGCGGTATCGATCATGATTCGTGCCAGGTTTTTAGACCTGCGGCAGATATTATGATCGACGGAATTTTACTAAGATTGGATAAATTAACTTTTATAGTTGGCTGATAAGGAAACGTTACTTCCGCTGAACATTGGAACTACTTCGAATGCGTCTTCAATTTTACTGTTGTCATCGCTACCGTTATCGTTAAAAATGGATGCACAAGTAAGGTAGTTTTCTTGTAGGTTGACTAAAGTTTTATCTAATTAAGTATTTATTGTACTGCCTAAAAAATTTGAATCTTTGTTGTTGAGGCACGTATTTTTGTTTGTTAGGTTTTTTCTTGAGAGCTACATGCTTCAATTATTAATTCAATTATTAATTAATTAATTAAAATTAATTATTAATTAATTAATTAAAATTAATTATTAATTAATTAATTAAAAATATTTTAAATTTCGAAACAATTTATAAATTTGTTAATAAAGTTTAATTTTCTAACTCCTTCAATTCAATATAGTAATTAGATTTATTTAGAAACTATAGCACCTTATGATATAAATTGATGATAAGTCATTGCTAATTTCTGTCTTTGTTAAGATTTCTCTTTCTCTCTTTTTCTCAATTTCTCTTTGCAAAAATGGAGCATAACGATTGTTATGTCTCTGATATAATTCTAACTAAATTAACTAAATTATTATTTTTGTAAGCATGGAATTTAGAATATATATAACAATTTAAAGTAATCAATAGTTTTTAACAAAATTTAACTGGAAAATGAAGATTTTTAAGCTAAATATTACAATTACAATTTTTTAACCTCAACAAAATTTTTACTTAAATGATATTAATCAAAACTAAAATTAATTTATATATTTACATAGCAATGAAGAAGAGGGATAGAAATCTATAGAAATTTTTAATATGTTGATGAACTCCGAAATTTTTTTGTCCTGATGAGGAAAACATATGTTTTCGAAACGTTGGGTACTGAAAGTGTGCAATAAAGGATTTAACAACAAATCTCCTTTTATTTAGTCTGTAGTATGTAAAAAAATACCTATATTATTAGTATAAATATCATATATCTGTTGGAAAGCTTGAAGGTTCATCCACACATTAATGTGTGACAACTAGCAGCATTACCTTCCGGAGGGGCGTATTTCAGAGCCACACCATGTGCCTCCTCCTCTTTTGAATCACACTTCTGCCACTGTATCCAGTATGAGGCAATTCTCTTGCGTACATCTGCGGCGAGCCTAATCATCTCAACCGTAAGGTCACTCATGTATTTTATATGGATGACCTGAAGATCTATGTTTCGAAATCAAAGCGGCTTCAGAATGCCTTAAGAATGATCGAGAAGTACACAGGACAGATTGGTATGGAATTTGGATTGAACAAGTGTGCAAGATTCATCTGAAGCGAGGACGAACTAATGGATATGAATTATGATATGAGCTCATGGATATGAGTGTTATTAGACACCTTCACGCTAGAGAGACCTATCTATACCTACGTGTGCCTGAGATCCGCATTTAGGATATAACATATAACAATATCTGCGACTAACGTGCTTGCCCTCCCGGTTCTACTCTATTTACGTGGGGTAGTTCCACGGGCGTTGCAGGAGCTAATGGCCCTATACATTGCCAAGCGTAAGATCATGCATATGCAGAAGAGCTTCATATCAATTTTCGCGTTCCTGGGTACAGTTCACATCGTCGGAAATGGAAGAGATCCTCTCCTGAAAATGGTCACTCACGAGATTATTGGCAAAGGAGCGTTTTTTACAATGTCGCTAAGCAGGCGGCCGAGACCCTTGGCCGCCTTAATCGTTAGTTGCGCATGAGGAAAATAAAAGTCATAAAAAGAAAATTAATGAACTTTCGCAAAAGTTACAAAATTAAACGAAAAAATTGATAGTATATTAAACGCAACCCACAGTGAACTAAGAGACCTGGTTCCGTGGCCAAAAGCCTAATTGTCCAACTTTCATATTTGTACAAAAGAGTCAGGCTATTGTAATCAGTGATAATTGGGGTACCTTTCGTATAAATAAATGGTTATTTTTTCCTTCTCATCCTTAGCCACACAAAGGTTGAAAGAGTGTTAACTAAATAAATAATGTAATTAAATAAAGTTCTAAAACATTTGTGTTAGCAACTAATTAGTTAATTCGTAAAATACTTTCTTTCATTCGAGAGTTCTGCGCAGTTCCGCTACATATCGACCAGTTTAAATTATCTCTGTAGTAATTATGATGGATACTTCACATTAGGGGTGCCCAATTTTGCCTGTTTTCATAAATAACATAAAAATCGCAAGTGGCGGAGTCAGCGTACAAGCGCACAGTGGGCCATGAGGCTTAGTTCCGTGGCCAAAAGTCGGAAAACACATCAAAATGTACAACAATGAATTCCGAAGGACACCTATATATAGTTTTCGAGGGCGCTGATTCTGAATCTGAAGTCATAATTTCAAAGAGTAGGATGGCGGATATAATATGGCAGACGAGTATTTCAAAAAATGATTGGATCTACTTGAAACGTGGTATCTAGGGAGTTTCGAGAGCGCTGATTCCTAATCTGAAGTAATAACTTCCAAGAAGAAAATGGTGATTCCAATATGGTGGACGAGTCTTTCAAAAAGTTATTGGATCCACTTGAAACGTGGAAAATTAAATAGCCACTTGGCGGATCCAATATGGAGGACGAAAGTGTTTTAAAATATTTGAAAAAAATCCGTAGATTAAACGAAACATTTCTTATCCGAAGGACCATTTTTTATTAAAGCAAAAGTGTCACTAACCACTTACGAAATAGAAACAAAAAATGGTAAATGATTAGGTAATTGGAATGTTGAGGATATTCAGAAACATACAGTTGAAAAATAGATTCAAATTTTTGAAATAGCATGCTTGTGAAGAAATTTATTTATTCTCTACTGAAAATACACGAAAATATACTAACATAAACAAAGACACAGATAAATTGATCCAAAAAGTATTGAGACAGCTACAGGCGGAACAGAAAGAGTTACAGGTGATAACGGAAGGAAAGAAAATGAGGAAAAGAATACAAGGTTGGAAGAGCGGAGAAATCAAGCAGTGAAGATAGAAAATAAGTATTACGAGGAGTGTGGAAGGAAGGAGATGAACAAAGGCATCGAATTGCCATGAAAATGCCAAAACTAAATCTTCTTCAAAAGTGAATAAGAAGTGATACATAAGAATTCAATTACTGTTTAACTAATCATTTACTAGACCCTAAACAAAGACAGCAGAAAAATGTACTGGAAACTTTTAACATGCACCATAGTTTTAGATTATTGAAAGACATTTTTTTTCAAACAATACTAATATTTCTTGCATTTCAGTGATAATTTACATTTTATGGAACAAGAGATAGTGAGAAGAAAATGAGATTTTAATATTTGAGTAAAGACGGCTATAAGAGGCCAAGATAGAATTCTAGTTGAAAATAAAGTAGAGTTTAGATATAAGTTACTTTTCGGCAGAAAAACCAAAGAACATAGAATAGCAGAAGAAGACACCTAAATTTGGATACAGAAAAAATTAAATAACAAAATATTTAAATCTTTGAAATAATAAAAAGTCAAAAATGAAGATTTTGGAAATAGACAAATTCAGTTCGACGTAAAATTTGAAACTAGTGAATAAGCAATATGGGAAAAGAAAAGATAATTATAAATAAGACGGAAAATATGGATCAAACCTGTGATACTAGTATTTTTCTTGCAGATAGAATTCTTTTTAAAATGTGGTTACAGAAAGAGAAGAAGATGAAAGATATCAAGATAAGGAGATATAGGCACTGCAGGATGATAGTTCCTGTGGAACTGTACATTTTTTATGATAGCTATTGCGAGTAGCAGGGTTGCGAAGTGTCGCGTCACTCGAGGTTTTCTACGTGAATTACCTAAATGAAGTAATTTACCTAGAAAACTGTAGAAAACTGGTCAATTACATGACAAAGATGGCGGTTGTCTGTTTTGAACTTTTGAATTTCCTAGCACGTAACACAACCTCTCTCAAAACTTAATTAATTTAAGAATTCTAGTTATTAAATTAATAAACGGATAAAATGATGAGAAAAAAGATTTCTACGAGGATTCCAAATATCCCATGGAAAGCCTTAAGTTTTGAGCGAGTGAAAGCTAAATTTAACAATAAAGACAAAAGTGTAGCTAAGTGCCTATTTTGCAATAAACTATTGACGAACAGTGGTTATAAACGCCTTCTAGATCATCGGTATGTGAATAGTGTTGAATTATTATTAATTTTTGCCATTATATTATATTATTCATCTTGCCTTATTTTTGAAAATTTAAAATAATTGCTGCACGACCGGCAAGCACATGTCCACAGTCCACACGCATAGGTTATGTACTTATGTCAGACAGGCATCGAAATATTCGCAAGTTCCATATCCACGCAATTTACATCATGTAGAAAACTTCGCATGCAAATTACCTGTTAAACTACTGTGGAAAACCAGGTGAATTACGTACCCAACTCTGGTCAGGAGAGGTCGAATCGAGCCAAAAAATACCGTACGGTTTTGGATTCGACACGGACGAAATATGTTAAAGGTGTTTGGGTGGAGATTCACCCAAGAGATAAATATGAAAAGTCTTGAAGAGGAAGTTAACCACGTTCCAAACAGAGGGAAGAGGAGACTATAACAAAGTTATAAACCCCCTGCGTTCACATGGCCCTGCCAGTCAGAACGTGGAATGGGGAGAGGACGTACGTCAGGTCTCGTCCCCAAATTTACACCACCGCCTCTGTAAGTCCTAGTACACCTGTTAACTAAGAGAGATTGCTGCCCTCGAGCTGACCCTTAAATTGTAACGCGACTTCGACTGTGTTCTCCAAATACCACCATCCCCAGGAAGTCCACCAGCTAATCTCCATGGGACCTTGGATTAACTGATTTGGTGCTAACTGTCAGCGCTCGCCCTTCTTGGCTTCGTCGCCCAGATCGGGTTGTGGAGAATCTTTCCTCGCTAAGCTATCGCCTATTGTAAGTTTGAGACAATAAACCCATATTGCATTTTACCCTGTTGATTTGTCAGTGACTTCACTCGTCTCTCGACTTTCTAAAATTCACCCTATCTCTTAATTTGCGAGGCCCCTCACAATATGATCGTCCAGGTTTTCGACCAATAGCAAGCCAGGCAGATAACCTTTTTCCTGCCCGCCAATCGTATTTGAAAGATTTTTGCTCTCCGTCATTAAAATATGACCGACCAGATGATGGCCAATTGATAATCTTAGTTTACATAAAATAATCGTCGTATATACTTAAATTTAGAAAATTGAACTACATTTTTCAAATCAAATCAAATTTTCATTAATTAAAAATGGTAAAATCAATGAAATACTGAAATTTAAAAAATCCCAGTGAACACAAAATTTGGTGACATCTTTACGACGTCGTTACAGCATCTTTACAACAACTTTACGACATACTATGTCCATGTCGTTAAGATGTCTTTACGATATCGTAAAGACGTCGTACGATCTGAAGATTTCTTTTCTACATCGTAAAGACATCTTAACGACATGGACATAGGATGTCTTTAAGTCGTCGTAAAGATCTCGTAACGATGTCGTAAAGACGTCGTCAAATTTTGTGCCCCCTGGGATACTTCTTACTTCAACTGTGAAGACAATTTTAATTCACTGAACCAAAGTTTTTATAATTCTGCAATTTGAATTGTATTTTTTCTCAGTATTACTCTCTATTAGACTCAAGACAAAGTAAAAAATATTTCAATAACAAAAAATAATAAAAACAATAAAATCAAATAATACAAAGTGTTTTGTAAGTTCAATTAAATAAAATATACGATTAAAAACCCGGATATTCCTATTTTCTGACGCTGAGGAATTATAAGGTAAGGGAGAAACTCAAAAAACCCAAAAACTCCAAGAGAGTGGAGGATAATGTCAGAATAGATATAGATATATTACAGACAATGTTTAGGTAGAGAAGGCTTGAAGCCTTGAACGCACATGTGCTTTAATCATTATGGCCGGAGGAAGTCCTGTCTGAGTATTGCTGGAGTTCGATAGATAAACCCGACAAATCAGGGTACTACTATGCTGAAACTTCGGCGGGCAGGAGAAATACCGACCGGAGTTTGCAGTAGGTACTGCGAAGATTCGCAAGAGTCTGGAGGACAGGAGGCAGTAGATAGAGACGGAATAAACTCCGACGTGGGCTATCCGCACCTATATCCGGTTTTGTATCTGACTCCATGCATCCTATCCGTCATTTTAAGCAGGGATGATTTCACTCCACTCAGGCGCGACTCCCCATATCGAGGTCTAAGGGTGGCGTCCCATGATTGCAGTATGGCATTTGCGTTTTGCGTAATGCGTCAAATCACTAGACATTTCAGCCAATGAAAGTGTTTCTCTAGATTACTAGGAGAATATCATTGGCTGAAATGTCTAGTGATTTGACGCATTATACGCAAAACGCAACGCCATTCTGCAATTATGGGACGCCACCCTCAGATGTTTACACATAAAAAAACTATTAAAATTGACCAAATTTGTCTTTGATCAAAATATTTCATAATTGTATTTTCAATAAAAAATAAATAATATCTATTTAAAAAACTATTTTTTGTATTGTTCCGAATCGGGAATTTCCTAGTTCGGATATTTTATAATTGGACAATTTTCTGTCGGAAATTTTCCAATTCGGGATTTTTAAATTTCGGCAATTTTATAATTTCGGGAATATTATTTATTCAATTTTTATTGAATATACTTTTTTGAAAGTTTTCAAATAATTTTGACTCAGTTTCTATTTAATATTTAACTTTTATAAAATTTGTATTACAATGTCTCGATAAATAAATGTTAAGTATTTCAAAATTTACCTGTAATAAAATTTATATATCCACTTTAATTAATAACCAAAATTTTAAATGCATAAATTAGTAACAATGATAAAAAAAATACCACTCGAACATATTTAAATATAATTTTTTTAATTTATAATAATAAATAAAAAATGGTATTTTTTAACATCTCAAATAAGCGCGCGAATGGCAGCCAATGAAGTGCCTTAAGGATCGTATGCGCAGTAGTGCAGAGTGCCCGTGTTGGGAGCACTGATCAACTGTTTCTACAGGATTAAAGGTTTTCGCACAAGAAAATCCGTTGCAACCTGTCGTGCTGCTGCGGTCCGAGCGGTGACGCACACAAGTACGTCGCTACTTACACTAGTTCGCAACGCACTTGAGTAAGTGCTGCCACGCACCGTAGAAGCACGGCAGATTGCACGCGATTGGTTGGCGTTATGTGTTCGTGCGCGGATTGTACGTCCGCGAGACGTCTCCAGCGAACTGCAACGGATTTTCTTGTGCGAACACCTTCAAGACTTTTCGATGCACCGCTCCATCAGCCTTAATTTCGCCATTTTTCAACGGCCTCCTATCAAACTTGGTAATCCGGGTAAAAATATTTGGTCTTGATACTACTTTTGATACTTGATACTACGTACTATTTTTGATGTCTTGAAGATGAACATTTTTGACTCGAAGGCAAAAATTTTTGTCTTGAGACTAAGGCCCCCGAGGGTCATCACTAATCCGTTTTAAATTTTATAGAATGTTTATATTATTTATCTTCGCGGTATTTAAATTTTATGCAATAATAAGTTTGTTCAGCTGCAATAATTGTGTCCTTTGGATGGCGAATCTAAAAATGTGGTCCATTTTTTCCCATCTCCAACGATTCACTAGATACTTATAGAAAATGACAGTTTTAATCTTTTTATGGAAAATTTTATATGCTTGCAGATGTTGAGACCGACAAGTTCCGAGTTTCCAATTTAAAAATCTGTTATTACAAAATTACAAGTTTAATCGGTTGTAAAATTTCAATCCTTAGCAGATGTCAACTGTTTGGTCCCAACCTAGTCATCTGATTCCTCGAAATGGCAGGCCCTGCCGGTGGGGTCCATAGTTTAGAGAGGTCGGAGTATAATGGACAATAAAATTTACAAAGGAAAACTTTTGTAATTTTGACCCTAGCAAATATTAAAGCCATATAATGGTAATATAATTTTTTCCAACGCCGTGGAGAAAATGTGATTTGGCCCACTCCTCGATATGTTAAAACTCGCTTTTCTCCACGTTGTTGGGAAAAAATATAGTCCTCAACTGGTGCAGAAGAGGTTTTTTTAACTCACGTGATTGTAAAACTCGCCTTCGGCTCGCGTTGCAAACTTCACATTCGTTAAAAAGGCTCCCTCTGCACTCGTTGAGAAATATACTATTTCTTTAGGAGAAATTCCGTATATTTATCAAGACTTACATTTCTTGTCTTGAGGCAGGTCTGCCTGGTATTTTCTTGGCACAGTTACATGAATGAATGCAAGAGAAGTCTGTATATCTCCAATGTTTGGCTGGTGAGACGGAACCAGACATTATGGTCCTGAAGACATATTGAAGACACTGAAGAAAGAATCAAGACCAAATATTTTTACCCGGGAAGATAAGCAAGTTAATTTTGAGAAACTAGAGATTAGTCGTTGAGGGATAAAATTTTGAAATTATCCAAGATGGCGATGAATCCGAATTCAAACTACAATTATAAACTCAAAGAATATTTATCCTGTCATTGTAAAATGTAAGTAAGAATCCACATTCGTTCGATTCTCGAGTTCATTCTAGATTTCAACGTCTACATCGTTCCAAAGTTTAAGAAATGCCGATCAGCATTTGTTTCAGTTTGTGAAAGGTTTTTTCAAATAATTAGGTGAATGGCTTACATGAATCACATGCCACTTAGCATCCCATTATGTTTGATACATAGCCTGAAAAATTGGAAGGAAAGACGAGAATAAGTGTATGGTGCTGGACACCTGAAGCTCGTGGAGACGCCACACATAACAATTTTGTGAGGCTCTTCACTTGCGCTGATCGCTAGAGAGATTGATCAGCAACCTGGGTCGGAGCAGTGTTGCGGAACGAACGTTTCATTTAAATAAAAAACACGAGAATTCTAGATCAATCTAAAATATCCATACCTTACACCTATATACCTATCTACCTTATACCTATCTAGCCATCCACACACCACTATTTTCAAACCGAGCAAGTCACGCCTACCCCAAAAGGGAAATGGCTTAATGGTATGATAATTAAAAAATCGCGAACATGTTCCGACTTGGGTCTGAGTCTTTTTTAAGGTGCCATTCTCACTAAAATTATGGAAAAAATTAGAAATAATTTCGTCGTATGAAGTTCACCGTAATAAATATTTGCATTTAATTTGTCTCATATGAGACAAACGACTGCAAAAACAAAAGTTGAGAAGCTCGGGCATTGTGGGCCCATCCCGTCATTTGTATCTGCCCTTAATTGGGTAGCCAAGAGGGTGCAAATGAAAATACTGTCTGTGCAAATAATACTAACGAACCACAGTGGTCTGGATCGGGAATTTACTATTCATAATCCACTACAGCTGACAATTCTAAACCGATTTCGATGGTTTTTTTTTATAAATTCTCACCATCACATTCTTCAGAAGATTACTAAGCCTAATGTTTGAATTTTATTCGGTAAAATCCATAATTCAAACAAATAGAACGTGAAAATTATACATTTTACTAATATTTTTTTCTCTGAAAAAAGCGAAATGAAATCTTTATCTATCAGTAGAAAAGTACATATACTTCACGAACATAAATATTTAGTTTGAAATTTAACGCACTTGTTATCAACAAATTATATAAGCAATTATTCGGATAATTTATTTTCATAAACAATTTGTGAACTTTTGAATTTTTCAATCTCACGAGTTTTTTCTCATCAAACCACTTTCAAATCAATTCAAAACTATGATTTATGACACAGAAAAGTCTAAACGGTAAATATTGTTATTGTTGATGACAATATTACGAACAAATATTAAAGGACCCCGCATAATTTGTATGGGAAATGGTACTCAGCTAGTTTAGGTTTTCATGCATTCTGCAGCAGCATAAGGCTGCATGGGCCATCATATAAATCGGAATTACGCGGCTGTACAAAGATATTTATATCTGCATATATACATTACTACATTCATGCATATATAATATCTGTAGTGTTTGTGAATATGTATACGCCTGCGCGGTGCGCTGTCTCGTGCGTACATGCAAGAGGGTCCTCGTATTTGGACCCTTGTGTGTTTGTGCGCGTTGCCGAGCCGGCGGACTACCCGAGTGTGTTACAAGGAAATACTACATTTTGGCGACGAGGATAAATCAAAAAGGTAGGTAAAAAAAAAAAGAAAAAAAAAGAGGAAAGGGAAAGCGTTGTTGTTTCGTGGGGATCTTGGAAGTTGCCGTTTTGGTTTCGATTTTACGTATATGTGGATTGTGGGTTCTGGAAGTAATTGGCTTTTCGATTGTACTGTGAATAAGTTGTCGAGCTTCGGGACTTTCTGGCAATGTCCGTGATGCGGACAGAGACGGCTGCTCGCCGACAATGGCAGGTCAGTTGGACATAAATAAGAAATACCTAGTAACCTTGATTTGATAATCCTCATTCCATTTGAGTCATATACTACATGTTTTCCCATTGTAAATAATAAATGAGTGGCTCCAAAGTACTTCAATTGAAATTCCATATGAATTGTTGATAGTGATATAAAATACCCCCATTAAATTGAAACAAGGTGGAAGAAATAACTCCACTAAACTGGAAATAAGCTAGTATAAAATACCCCCATTTAATTGGAATAAGGTGGAATAAATAACTCCACTAAACTGGAAATAAGCTGGTATAAAATACCTCCATTAAATTGGAAATAAGTGGTATAAAATGCCTTCATTAAATTGGAATAAGGTGGAATAAATACCTCCACTAAACTGGGAATAAATTTGGTACAAAACACCTCCATTGAATTGGAAATAAAATTGGTATAAAATACCACCATTTAATTGGGAACAAACAAAAAACAAAAAAAAAAAAAGGAAATAATTTTGTTTCAGATCGTCCACCAGGATTTACAAGCAAGATGTCGAGTACACTGCCAGCTTGAGAAAGATTTGATTTAGAAGGCGACAGTTCCTCTGTAGGCCTTAGATGGGAAAAATGGAAAAGATCTTTAGGAATATACTCAGAAGCAGCAAAAATCGAAACTCCTTCAGTAAAAAGAGCAAACTTATTACATTTAGGGGGTTCAGGTCTTCAGGATATATATTATGATTTACCAGGCGCAAATTCTGAGCCTTCTGCAGAAACAAACGTGTTTGAAATAGCGGTACAAAAATTAAATGAGTATTTTCTACCAAAACAAAGCAAGGTTTTTCGAAGACATATTTTTCGACTTTTAAAACAAGAACAAGGCGAAACATTCGATAAATTTTTACTTAGGCTAAGAAGTCAAGCCGGGAAATGTGGATTTGATAGAACCGAAGATCACCTTATCGATCAGATCGCAGAGAAATGTACCTCAATAGAATTACGGAAGAAAATTTTGACCATAGGAGACAGCATCACGCTGGATAAAATAATTACAGAAGAGAACACACTCGAAGCTGTGAACTACTAATTGGAAGACTATGGAAGCAAGGATAAAAGTCCAGAAGTAAATGAAGTATCAAATAAGATTACTGAACCATCCTGGGGAAAAGGAAATTATCAAAATAAAAGAAAAACGGACATCGGGAAAAGGTGCGGTAGATGTGAAGCAGCAAACATTTTTCACAAGATGCTAGGTGCCCTGCTAAAAGCAAGAAATGCTTTTCTTGTGACAAAATGGACCATTTTCGTCAGTATTGTAAGTCACAAGGTACTCATAAAAGGAAAGACCAACCTCACGAAAAGCGAAATGCCGCTCAACCATGGAAGAAGCAAAAAAGAGAAAGAGAAGAAGTCGATTTCGTTGAAGACAAAGGAGTCGACTATGTTTTTCACATTGATAATGACGTGACTATAGAATGCTCTGTCCAATCCCACTGGAAGAAATAGTTGAGAACAAAATTAAAGAGTTGTTGGGATGCGACATAATTGAAGAAGTGAAAAAACCTTCAAAGTGGGTTTCGCCGATAGTACCAATATTAAAGGAAAATGGAGAATTACGACTGTGTGTGGATATGAGACACGCAAACGCTGCAACTATACGTGAAAATCATCCGTTGCCATCCATGGACCAACTGTTGCCTAGAATAAAGAAAGCTAAATATTTTAGTAAACTAGACCTAAAAAATGGGTTCCACCAAGTAGAGATCCACCCGAAATCTAGACACATAACGACATTTATAACATCAACAGGTTTATATCAGTATAAAAGGTTAATGTTTGGTATATCCTGCACACCCGAGCTTTTCCAAAAGATTCTCGAAAGAATGATATTAAATTGTGAGGGTGTCATCAACTTTATTGACGACATTCTGGTTTTCGGGATCGACGAAAAAGAGCACGAGACAAGGTTACAAAAAGTACTAGAAGTACTAACAGAAAACAACGTCTTATTGAATCAAGATAAATGTATATGTTAGGCTCCGAACCCGAAAACGCCCAATGGGCGTTTAAA
>CAKNYM010043670.1:20300-44738 GCA_932195095.1 Andricus curvator | reverse complement strand
GCTCAGCTCAAATTTCAATCCAGTTCCGCATACAGTAGAAGTCTCTCCAGACGCAGACACTATTATAAGGAACGACGAAGCTGGATAGAGATATAGGAGGAATATAGTTCACCTGAAAAGAGTTCAAGGCGAATGGAAATCAATTCAAGGGAAGGATGCTGAGGGTGAAGATACATAAATAGAGGAAGAATAAGTGATCTGGTTCTACGAATAAGTATTGACAGTGAGGTGTGTTAAGTGTTGGTCCTACTACAGTGTGAAGAGGGGAAGAAGTTCTTGTGTGATATAATTATCTTGCCTACATTGAGATTTGAAGGGGTTTTGTGAGTTACAAATGTTCCAGTTCTATATAACTCTATTGTTGAGCTATTGATGTTCTAATTCTGTACAGCTCCATATGTAAAATTGTTGAATCGAGATTTATCAAGAATTCATTAATATAATCGAAACGTAAAATAAATATTGTTGAGGAAGGGATGTAGTGTTTGTGAATATTTATTCGCCTGCGCGGTGCGCTGTCTCGTGCGTGCATGAAAGAGGGTACTCGTATTTGGACCGCCGGAGAGAGCGGTTGTGCCTTGTGTGTGTGTGTGCGTTGCCGAGCCGGCGCGGCGGACTACCCGAGTGTGTTACAAGGAAATACTACAATATCCATATATGCATGCCCTGTGACCACCCATCTCACGGTCGTGAGAAGTCGCCATAGGTGTGATTTACCGCGGTTCTACTGGGAGCCGGTGTAATTTTCATGGATAGCAGTTGCTTCCAGTGGGACCCTGCGGTATTTGTTTAACCTGTTTTTCTTTATTCATATAAAATTATATAATATATGTATATAATATATGTATACACATATTATATACAATTATTAATGCCTTGACGTTTCCTAAGGAGAAGGGTTCAACTCGTGTGTGCAACCTATGAGTTATGACCTTCTTAGGACACATCGATATATAAATATACAAATATATATAATGTAAAAAGCGGTTTAACAATCCCACCGCGCAGGGTCACACTGGGAGCAACTGCCATCTAAAAATGACTCCGGACGCAGCAGAACCAGCCATATACTGCTGCAAAATGTATAAAAACCTTAACCTTGAACGGACATATCTCAAAAACGATAATTTTCTGGACTTGATGCCCATAAAGACTTTTAATCTACACATAAAGAACTACCAGATAGCAAAGTTTCAGAATATTTAGCCAAAGCCATTTCCATTTCCATTTGTATTATTATCAACAAATTATCAAATAAATAGTAAGCTATAGCTATGATATGCATGAACAAACGATTTCTTCGATGCTATCATTTTAATGCATCTACATAGTGGTACTTATTGTTAATAATAACTTATACCAAAGCCAGGGCCGAAAGCCGATTGCAACTCGCTAAGAAAGATCTCTAAATTATTTTTGTAATAAAAAGAATCTAAAAGATTAATGTCCTCCGAATCGATCGATATGACCGCTTATGTCCTAGAAAATTTGCATCAATAGTTAGAGAGCAAATCATCCTCAAAAACAGGGGTTTTCGGCCTCCTTCTTCAAGTATCGAATTTTCCAGAACGAGACGTTCCCAGAGCGAGGTCGACGTTAGGAAAGATCTAAAAAAATTCCCAAATATTCTTAAAATATTTTTCAATGCAATATATTTTTTTAAATTCGGAAATATTCAATAATTTACTTTTTACTGGGATTTATTTACAAATGCTTTATCTTGAGAGCAAATGAAGACAGGAAGCCGTTTGATGTATCCTCATGCGCCGTTTTGTGATGCGAGTGCATTTCATTAATTAAATTTATGATAAAATCATTCTTATGCAGGAAATATCATCTTGAAGATTTCTGACTTTAATCAGTGTAGGCGCTAGATACAATTCACAAAGCGAACACAGGCCTACTATAGGTATCAAAAATGTTGAGCTCTCTACAAAAGTTTAAATAAGTAAGTGAAAAAAATCGCTAAAGAACGTAATAAACTTTACTTTAAAGATTATTTTATTGCGAACAAATTCATTATTCATGACACCGTCATACATTAATTATAAATAATTTTACAGTTGGGTGAAGGTACAAAAACGCAGACAACAGCGTCAATTTCACGACAGTGAACTTTGACTTGTTATATTTTGTTGAAAAATCAGTAGAAACAAAGAGAAAAAAATCAGGCGAATTCCTTGACATTTTCTGTGAATGTAGGTATCATAAAAATTAAAAAATTAAATAATTGTAGCATACAGAGTTAATTATAAAGGAGGATCTTATCTCAGCTCAAAATTGTGATAGAAAGCTCATCTTAAGCTTGAGATAAGTAAACAAATTCAAATAATACCATGACATAAGAAATAAAGTTTCAAAATTATTAAATAATTTTTTGTTCGCAATCATTTTTTCTACGAGATTTTTTCTGCGCGCATAAAAGGAGTCATCAGTATCAATGTCAGTCGAGGGTCACTATTTGGCACATTTCACCAGCTACCTGATGTCTGTAACTTGAGAAAATTAAAAAACAGCCAAAGGCGTAGGAAACTGATATTCTCTTGATAACATGAATTTAACTTTTCACGCTGACAGTTCCACTCCAGAAAAATAAGAAACTTCCAGAGGAAGATGAAAAATATTATTCGAGAAAAATGATCCCATAAGATGAAACTAATTAAATACCGACAAATTAAACTCTTGAGCCATTCCAGCTCAACTCATCTGAAGACTTTCGTCTACTGCTAGTAATTTTGATGAAAATTCTAGTATCCGTTTTCTGAGGTGTTTGAAAAAAAAAACATAAAATAGTTGTTTAAAACTTCAAAAATCTAAGGAGATATTCAAAATTGAACATTTTTCTTCTTCTTTCTTTAAACTTTCATAACTTGAGTGATTTTAATGATATTAATATGTACTTTTTTAAATTATTTGGAATAAGACGTAGTTTGACAAAAATAGAATAATAAAATAGAACCAGCTTGATAGAATTTTGTCCATAGATTAAGCTCTAGATTCGAAATTGATGCTAGGAAGTCTCAAAACTTCAAAAATGTGTCAGTGCGTACAAAATTAAACAAAAAAGCATTATTTCTTACATTATAATAATTTTGGGAAACATTTATGAAAATATTACCGTTTTGCATTTTTTTAAAGCATGTGTCGAGTACGGTAGTTATTCAAAATTTTCCGAGATATTTGCACCAACCTTGACCCTACGTTAGAATGATGGATAATTACCTTTAAAATAAATCTAAGAACTTTCAAGAATGTTTAATATTTGCAGAGTTAGAACAATTTTTTGAAAACATCGAAATTTTACATTTTTTGCAATCTTTTTTTATGAAATTGAGATTTTGCTTTCAAGTTGGGCTTATCAGACGGAGAATGTTATTACCTTTCGCGTTATCATGAGGAACAGATTTTTATGTTTATAAAAAAAATTAGTTTTATCAACTTCCATTTACTTAATGATTAAAATAAATATTTTCTACGCCTTTGGGCAGTTATAACTTTTTGCACCCGTATTTATTTCCAGGCTTCTGGAAGAGTTACTGATTTGGGGCTGAGTAGAAGAGACAGAATGGGAACCCTGGAGCGGACAATTATATTGCCTGCCCAGTGGGCACAAAATTTGGCGAAGTCTTTACAACATCATTAAGACATCTTTACGACAACTTTACGACATCCTATGTCCATGTCGTTAAGATGTCTTTACGATATCGTAAAGACGTCGTACGATCTGACAATGTCTTTTCGACATCGTGAAGACATCTTAACGACATGGACATAGGATGTCTTGAAGTCGCGGTAAAGATCTCGTAACGAAGTCGTAAAGACGTCGTTAAATTTTGTGCCAACTGGGTGGATAAGTTACACTCGCCGCCCCCAAGCGACATAAAAAAGCGTGAAAAAAATAATCGCTAATAGCCAATTATTTGATAATTTTGAAATTTTATTTCTTACTTCATTGTGTGATTTGAATGTTTTTACTTATCTTAAGCTTAAGCTGAGCTTTTTATCACAGTTTGGAGCTGAGATAAGGTCCTCCTCTATAATTAACTCTGTAACCTACAATTATTTAAATTTTTCAATTTTTATGACGCCTACATTTACAGAAAATATCAAGGAATTTGCCTGATTTTTTTCGCCTCAGTCCTATTGATTTTTCAACAAAATATAACAAGTCAAAGTTCTCTGTCGTGAAATTGAAGCTCTTGACCGTGTAGAGAGGTCAATATTTTTGAAACCTATAATATGTGAATTGTATCTCTACTTGTAAATGTTGAGGCGCCCTGATTCTTTGATTCTCATCAGTTGAACAGAGTTGGCTTGCTTCTAAAGTTACTATTGTCATCAAAAACTGCGCATGTAGAGACATCAAACCTTAAGATAAAGTATTTGTAAGTAAATCTCCGTGAAAAGTAAATTATTGAATATTTCAGAATTTTGAAAAATGTATTGAATTAATCGATGCTTGAAAACGGAGGCAGAAAAGATCTGTTATTTTTTTTGTTTTGCCCTCTATAACTATTGACAAAATTTTTTTACGATAAAAGGCATCATATCGTTGAATTCGAAAGACTTTAAGCTTTCAGATTCGTTTTATTAAAAAACAATTCACAAATTTTGTTTAGCGAGTTGCAATCAGAAGAATTGAGAGCCTCCGACTTTTCGCCCTGACTTTAGTAATTATAATTAACAACAAATAATAACATACTGAAGGCGCGGAAACAGAATGAAACATGATTGACTATTAACAATGTACAATTATAAATTGTAGCTCTGACACTTTTTCTTTTGAAAATGTAAAATGAATATAATAATTTGCCCTAGGATTTACCTCCTACGAGACTAAAACACTTCTTAAAAATTTTGAGGTTTATCACGCTCCAATTAAAATTTTTTTTTAAATTTTCATACTTAACGACAACTATGTACAATCTACAATGAAACATTTTCTAATTTCCGTTTACTAATAATAAGAACTACGCCTTGAAAAGGATTTGGATCCGAGTCGAAACATGTTGGCAGTATTTCAATAAAAACATCAAAAAACCGGAAAAAGGCCTTCACTACATTAATATTCTAAGATACCGGAAAAAATTAAAACAACTAAATATTTAAGTTCGTAAAGTAAATGTACTAATTTCTACGTTCTATTTGCTCAGATAATTAAGTTTAAAGAATGAGATTGAAAATGAGGCTTAATGATGTTTTTAACCCTTCGAGGACAACGTGGCGTGTATGGCCACCCCAACGGAACAAAAAACGCATATTCGCTGTGTACAGGTTGCAGGAATGCTTCGCGCTTTGAGTACCTTCTCTTTCAATATCACTTAAGCCTTTGACGCATATTTTTTTTTTATTCTTTTTTTTTTTTTTTTTTTTTTGATTCTAGGTATTTGGGATTGAATCCAAGTATTTCTCGAAACCCGGAAATGCGCCATTCAATATTTAAACGCAAAAAAAAGAGTGGGCTGTGCAAACACCCCACGTTGCTCTATACGTCCCACGATTCCACGTTGTCCTCAAAGGGTTAAGAATTTAAGGCTGAGCATTTATAATGAAAAAAAAATTCGAAATCGGTAAAGAATTCTCGAATAGGCCCCTAATTGGGTGATAAAGTGGATGAAAATGAAAATACTAGAAGTGTGAACAGTGCAAACGATCCTCACTACACAGTAGAATCCCTAGGTAGTATGAAAGCCGATGTGACTATTGATCGAGTAACAGCGGAGGATGTCACTATCCATATTGTCAAGCGATTTTTTTCAGAAAAAAATTATTTAATATAATTTGTCATCCATAGCTCCATCTAGTCTGAGACGTCGTTAAATATTTTCGGTTCTTCTCTAGTGATAATACACATTCCTTGAAAAATTTGACTTGTACCATCTAGCAAAATAATGCGGGTATTTATGAAAAAAGTTTCTTCTCTCAATCTATCTAGTAGCTTAATGGGAAAGCACCTGACTGGAAATCAGTAGTTCTGTGGTTCGATTCCCAGCGGAGCGAAAGGAGAAGATCTTTTGTCAGAAAAAAATTATTTAAAATAATTTTTCTTCCATAGCTCCATCTAGTCTGAGACGACGTTAAATATTTTCTGTTATTCTCTAATGATAATACCGATTCCTTGAAAAAACGAAGAACTTGCCGATTATTCGTTGTATAAATTTAATTTCTGATTACGAGTTTGATATAGTGCACCGACAAGGTGAGAAAATGCTGGATGTTAACTGCAAGCTGAAATTTTCCGAAAATCTGAAAAAGAGCGTTCGAAGCAGGATTAGCGCGAAACTAAATATTATGGACTCAAAAACGGATTTCTGTATAAACGAGTAGGCGAAAAACTATTGTATGTTATTCCAGCGGCCTTGAGAAAAAGTATGGTGAGACGCTTGCACGACCTTAAAAGTCACACCGGTATAGAGGGAACACTAACGAAATTAAGAGAGTATCATTTTTTCCCAGGCATGAGTCGTTATGAGCGTCAATACGTTCGTAGCTGCGTACAATGTTTGTTTATGAAAGTGAAGTCAGGCCCGTAGGCGGGGGAGCTTCACCCGATCAACCTGGGCGTTGGCCCCTTTTCGTTGATACATATAGATCATGTAGGGGCATTTGTGACTACTACGGCCCAAAATCGTTACATTTAGTAGTGGCCGATATACTAATTAAATTTGTAACTCTGTATATTGTTTGAGACACGAAAGCGAAAAATGTTATCGAAGTCCTTGTAGAATTTGTTTTGAATTACGGTCCGCCTGAGAGGATCATCTGCGATCATCTCCGAGTTCAATTCTTGTGTATGATCTCTTAATTATTCGTTTAGAGTTTGTAAGTCATGCGAGGCACTGTACAATACATTTTTAATTATTTGCGTTTTATTTCCGACTGTTTCATAGATATCGAAAGTTCCGAAAAGGGCTCTAGGAATTGACCCTAGTGCGTTCCAGAATTTTCTACGAGTACGAGATTTTCCTAGTACTTGATAAAATCGACCTTTCGAGTTTTCTAAGCGGTTTAAACGATTTTTCAAGAGGTTTGGTTCAAACTGTGCAGGGAATTGGTCACACAGTTTTAGAGCATGAGAGAAGGTTTCGCATATTTGTGAAACCCGATTTCCAAAGTTCTCCGTATCGATTCCCAGGATCAGTTTCCAAGTCTCATGGTAGAGCTTAGTTGTACCACGGTTTTTAGCGAAAATCTTAGTGTCTCCAAGATTTGGATATCATTTGGACCTTAATTTTGCTATCAGCCTGGATTCCAAAGATTAATGTGGCTGGAAATAACATCCTCATGGTACCTGAAACTAGTAATAACACGGTTTTAATTTGATATTATGGATTTGTTGTCGTTCGTTGTTAATGAGGACCATGTAATTATTATGAGTTCCGATGCCGATAATAGTGGCAGGTTGTATGAAATATGAAACCGCAGATAGCTTTGTAGGGTTAGGTTTTACGCCGCCCTTTGTAATGATATGTCCCAGATATTAGCTTAAGTCCGGTTTGACGAAGTTGACAAAAAACAAAACTAAATTTTGATTGTGTTCCTCTCCAATTGACCCCAACACCATAATATCATCGACATATGCGAAGGAAATCTAGCCGATCAATCCTCTCAGCACATTGTTCATCATTCGGTGGAACGTTTCGGGAGCGTTTTTGAGTCCGAAGGGCCTTCGTTCAAACTTGAAATGTCCCTCAGGAGTCGAAAAAGCAGTATATATTTTTAAAGTTTCTTCCATAAATATTTGATGGAAACCGGGACACAAATCGAATGCCGAGGACAATTTCGCTTTTTTTCAGGCTGTCTGAAACATCGTCAATTACAGGGAGTTATAAGGCGACTCGGAGTGACTGATTTTCTTCTTTGTTAGTCAGCTACTTGGATTTCAATCTCCTTTTTGTGGCATTTTGGCGGCTGATGAGTTTATTCTTAATGATTTTGTCTGTTTTCCCAACAACGCTGTGAGCATCTAAATCCTTTTTCGGAGATATAATGGATTCGCTCTTCTTCAGGCTTAATTTCAAGGAACTTGTATTCGAATTTCTATGTTCTGATTCTCTTTGCTTTAGTAGAATCGTTGGAAATAGGTACCGTTATTTCATAATTTTCGAATCGAAAAATGTAATCAGAGATATGTGAGTTATCTAGAAACCCTACATTTCCGTGCTATTTTGTTACAGGAAATTTGATTATTTCAATCTGTATCGGCGGGATTAAAATACCGTCATCGACCAGATCGTGTGATTTGCCGTCAAGTTCTAATTTAGCATTCGAGAAATTGTAGTTGTTGCATTTTTGGAAAAAAACTCTCATAATTCCGTCTTCAGACATTGGAAAGTTATTCAGAACTATGTTGAAAAAGTGATTTACGCTTTATTATTATTTCCCATTTTAAACGTTTTTTCTTAGGGTTGTGGAGTAAACTCAGTCGAAATGCAAGATTCTTTTGAGAAATCAATTGAAGATCCTGAATCGACGAGTAATCAGACATCGCGTTGAAATCCTCCTGGTCGTAGTAAAACTGATTGATGTCGTCCGGAAACATAAGATATTCGGTCTGGGGATTCGTTGAATTTTCGTGTACATGTTTCTGACTTTCGGAATATTCCTCTTGTGTTAAATAAGTCCCTTGCTTGGGCGGTCTTTTCATATTTGAACCTGCTTGAAAATGTTGACCCTTATTAGATTTTGCAAAGCACTGGGCTTCAGTATGTCCATCCCTTTAGCAGTAAATTTACTGTAACTGCATTGTCTGTGAAAGGGGCATATTTGGTTGGGTGGATTGGACTATTGGTTCGACGTCATGTAGCAAGGGGTTGCCTGTGTAGGCAGTGTTGCTCATTGAGGAGCTCGGAGGATGGTCTTGACTCTAAATTCAGATTTTTAAAAGCCAGGCCTCAGTTTCAAGAGCTTCTTTTTGGGCCTCATTAATAGAATTCGGTTTTAAAGGTCTAACTTGAATCCTGCTCTCGTCTCTAAACTACTTTGCGCGCGGCTGGCCCATTATTTTCTGATTGAACGGCGTAATAAAGCTCGTTGAGGCATTTCTCAAAGCGCTAATTGTAAGTTTGCACGCTATCTGTGCCCTGCCTACAAGAGTCTAGCTTTGTGCGACACAGCTCTATAGATGTACCGGAACCTAAATTCACCTGTGGTGTCTGGTATAGATCGCCATAACTATTAATTGAAACGTGCCGGATTGATCGCCTGGAATAATCTACAATTTTTTCTGTTAAAATGAAATTAAGCAGCATGTCCCGTTGTGAGCAACGTAATCGTGCGCGCTTCAAAGTTTTAATAATTGAATTTTAGAAATTTCAATACCTAGGAATGCCGATTCTGTCTTTCTTTTTTAAGTCCCCGATTAGGCAGCAAAAATATTTAGATTACAATGTCTTTCAAAGCCGATCGGAGCTGACAAACGTAACCCGAAATAAATTTAAAAAAACATTTTCGTTCAATGCATTAGAATGCGCTTCAAAAGCACTAAATTTGCAAAATCTAGTTTAATTGGGCAGAGCAATACATCACTTTATCACAAAACTCTTGCTTTATCCAAATGTGATCAATTAAAAAAATATAAAACCATGATAAACAAATTTGAAAAAATTAGTTTCTATCGCAGCTACTTGTGTAGCAATCCATCTTGACAACGTAAAATGACTAATATAGTATTTTTAGATACTTTTAACCTGATTATTATTCGGAAAACAGTGAATAAGGAAAGCGAAATTTTCAAATTTAAAAGGCAATAAAAATTTTCTTTTTCATGGTTCATTTGGGGTATCCAAAAGTATTCAGAAAAATATTGTCGCCACTGAGCAATGAGCCAATGAGCAAGACATCTTACCGGGTTGGCCTACGGACAACTGAAAAACGATGTCGCAAGCACAGGTTAGTTTAAGGCCCCATGTATTTGGACTTTGGAGTAGGGGTGACTACGAGCTCTTCACATTACGCCATTAGATATTTTGTTACCAGAGAGACCTACCATTATCTTGGCTAGCCTAACAGCTGCATTCGGGGCATAGCATCTATTGAGAAATCTTTCTGTGGCAGATTTAAGTATCTTCTCAGATCTCAGGGTAATTACGAGACATTACCATACAAAAGACCATGCACATAATCGAACTTGCATATAAAGACGTCTCTTGCGCAACTGTAGATTCTACGCCACCGAGGTGATTGTAGATCCTCTTCTTGAAATGTTTATAAGTAATTACGAGCATGTCGGCAACGGAGCTCGATTTGGACGTCAGTTTTAAAGAAAAAAAAAGAAAAAATGTTCGATCCTGAGTATTTACTTCTTATTGCCCGGGTGAGGAAAGCACACGGAGAAAAGAATATGCCTATAATAGTAAGAACACTAGTCATGCTTTTGTCGCGGGTTTCATTCTTGCTATCCTGGTACAAAATTCATTCATTTTTAGCAGGAATCCCTTTATCCTAAAAAAGTACAAAGCTTCATGCTTTTAAAGCCTTTATCCCTTGCGAAAATAGCTCGAACTTCGCCTTGCTACGGTTGCAAGAAAACCCATCCTATTAGAGTATGAGTACTCTTACAAAAGAGATATTAGGCCACGCGCAAGCGCCGGTAGGCGTGGCCTAATATCTCTTTTGTAAGAGTACTCATACTCTAATAGGATGGGTTTTCTTACAACTGTAGCAAGGCAAAGTTGGAGCTATTTCCGCAAGGCACAACTGCTCTAAGGGCATGTGACTCTAGCAATAACGGCATGCGCTTGATTCTTTTATAGTATAGGACATTTAATGCTAAAAATGTCTAACCTGATGCCAATATTGGTAGAAATTCATACCAATTTCGCACATGAAGTTCCGTGCTGTAATATTAAGAGCTCAGCCTACTATAACAGTGCGATTTTTTTCTCCGTGCAGAGTTAAAAAATTTCCTCTGATAACTTCAAGACAAACAGATGCGCGGTACCTTTTACAAACATGTGAAGGGTCAGTGTTTTTCAACATAGTTGGCGTTTGCCTTCCTTGAGTCATTTGGACTGAAATCAGCAAAAGAGGGTTTTCTTTTCACGTACAAAGACGGTGGAATTTCGTTTCAAGGTAAAAAACTGATTAAATTGTTTTCTGAGGATTTTTTAAGAATTGGGACTGTAGATTTATTAGAGTGTTATCTAAAGTTTGGTATAATTAGAAAAGGGCTGACCATTTCAAAGTCGAGTTAAGTAAAAAAAATCGCATTTTACGCACGCAACGCCTATCCCAAGGAATTGCAAATGTAACATATTTTAGCATGATGCCTGAACGATTCTGACAATTTTCTTCAAAAACTAAGACAGGATAGAAGAGCACTATACAGAGATTCTATGAAAATTTCAGATTTTTTTCTCATTTCGTTTATGAACTAGAGCCCTGAAAGTATGAAAGAACAGAGAGGTCCGATAGATTAGATACTTTCACACATATTCAGTTTATGGACGTGAAGTTGGAACGTTTTCATTGGGGTTGTGTGTGTTCTTCGTATAGATAGCTCTTTGTATAAATGTATCCGTATAATACCTTAAGTATATCATAGCCGCATTTTAGATCAAATAGTTTCCAACATAAAATGCGCACTATAAACACCTAGGACCCATATTAATCGGTTGCTCTAATTATGCGGGAGCCATTTAAGTCCAAAAATGCAATCCGGCACGAGAAAACTATTAAATTATTTGTCACTGTTATGGCGTTGCCCCCGATAATTCTCTGCCGAACGCTCCTAGAAGGATAAAGTCTATTTTTGGAACTATAAGTTCCGAATATATTGGAATTATTTGTTCTGGACAATTGTTCCTATCGAGCACACGAGGCCGAAATCGTATTCCTTGACATAAAAAAATGATCGATGTTCCTTATCAAATTTTTCGCACCATCCGGCATGAAAATCACAGGCAAGGAGAAAGAAAAGCAAGAAAAGTACAGAGTTCTGATAAGGGAGTGGCTATACCCAGACTAGTGATGAGTGTCCTATTGTATGGAGTAGATGTGTGGGGGTGGAAGGAAAGCGAAGAGGTAAATAGGACACAGGAGAGATATGTGAAGTGGACACTGGGGCTGTCAAGGAACGAGTGTAGGGATTCTAGCGGGGAGTCGGGCGTGTAAGTATGAGGAGAAATTTTTGGAAGAGGGGGGAAGTAAGCTGGTTAGGGAGTGTTGGTGGGAGAAGGAGAACAGGAGAGGGGGTGGGAAGATGGAGGTTGAAAGAGAAAGGTATTTTAGAACGAATGGACTGCAGATGGATGAAGTGAGAAGGATGCATGAGGAAGGAAGGAAGGTACATGAGTTAGTTAAGAAAAACAGCATGGAGAGAGAGAAGACAGCAGGGGAAGAGAGAATAAGAGAGACAAGGTTTAATGGGAACTATGTGTGGATTATGCCAAGGACGAGAGCGCAATATTTGTGTGAGAAAGGAGAGAAAGGAAGTCAGAGGATGTGTGAACTATGTGGGAAGGGGGAGGCAAGAGTGGAGCATTGGTTGGAGGAGTGCGTAGAGGTGGAAAGGAGTGGGATAAGCATGTAGGTACTGATGCATGAAAGGGGGGACAAAAGGGCAGTAGCATGGGTGAAGGGAGTCTTGGGTAAGATGGAGAAGAAGAGAAGGAAGGAGGAAGAGGAATGGAGAAGGAAAGATTGTAAATAGAGGAGGAAGTAAATATAAGTAAATGTATATATTGTAAATAGTAGATAAGTATTAGGGATTAGCCGCGGAGGCAGAGTTTGGTAATGCGAGGCAAAGCAAGAAAGTAGGGACATGCGTGCCAGGCGAGGCGAAGCGAGGAAGGCAATGTGATAAGAGCGAGCGGCGTTAGAGATAAGCTGTGGAAGGATGTTAGTTTTAAGGGTTAGTTTTAAGAAAATTCTGTAAAAGAAGTGTAAGCAAGTCAATTTTTTAAGGCCAGCAGGCTAAAAAATAAACGTTTATCTATCTGGTGCTCTTAGCGGTGTGAAGCCTTGACGTTTGCGTTACCATAAGATCATACCTGCATTCCAGCAACTTGCTGCATACATTAAATCCTTCACGCGCCGCAGCGGGTATCATTCATAAAATGGAAATTGCTTTCTGTGAAATCCTGCGTATTGAAATTGTTTCCTAAAGACCAACGTGGGAATTCAGCGAGAGGAAGTGGCATTCCAGGAAATGACACCCGCTCCCAGCGAAATCACGGTATAATTTCAGCTGTCACCACGCTTTACGACCGTGAGATAGGTGGTTACAGCGTATGATGAGCTCAATGCGATGGTCCGGCAAAAGTCTTGTCTATCTTATGATTATGTAGCGACTCAAGGATGAACACCTGCTGTACTCTTGCCACGAGTGTTTCGGCATTTTTTGACAAGCAAGAATTGTCTTAAGCCAGTAAAGGCCTGGCACCTCCGAAAGCACTGATTATCAACATGATAGGCTCTGCACCTATCGTTAACAACTTGTCGATCTAAAATGCAGTTCCGATATACTTAGAGGAAAATTATACCTTTTTTTGCGCGGAAACAAAACCATCTATGCTTGATTTTAGTCCGAGGGACTTATGGGAAGCGAAGGTCAACTCTATTGACAAAGACGGAGCTCTCATGTTTTTGTGAAAGATGCTGATCATCTTTTTGTCGAGAAGTTGTTGCAGGAAGTTTTTCACCTCTGCTTTCTTCAGTCGGGCCTTCAGAAGTAATTACTTTACATGGAAAATGTTTGATGTATTTTCTTCACCTCTGATATTGAATCAAGGGGGAGAGTTTTAACAGCCTGCTCTGCAGCATGATTAAGAAACGCTCTGTTGCTGACATACTCGTGATTTCTAACAATTTAAAGAAGGGGGCTTTTTTTATTTGCAGCGCCATGTGCTGTACCCAGAATAATCTCGTTATGAAGACAATCAAGATAAAAAAAATCCACGAACATCTTGAGGACGCAGCAATGGAATACAGTAGTAACGGGACGACAAGCATGTTAGCTACAAACATGTAATTATTCGCCTAGAATTCGGATGAATGAATCTGTCGAAGAAGACACTGTGATATGCCTCGAATATCCTATGCAGTTCTTGGGAATGTAGGCCTGATTCATATTCTACATTAGATTATGTTTAGTGTGTTGCAGGAATCTAAGCTGCGAAAACCGTGTAAACTGTTCAGTTATTATACAATACTCAATATTGCGAAAGCATTTAACTCAGCGTGCAAATTCATTTTAAAAAAATGACTGTTCAAATAGATACAAAATTGCTCACAATCAGAAAGAAAGAAAAAAATAAACGAAAAACGTCAAGAAAAGGTTTTTTGAATACTTAAAAAAAATTGAGCTTACATTGAGATGGATCTTCAATTTTTCCTATGCCTAAAATACTTTTGAGACATTTTGGTACGTGATTAAAGCAATAAGCCTTGTTGTTAGAGTATTTCGCAACTGATACTTTTCCAGGCTCGTTGAAAAGTTCTTTGCATATTGTCTTGCACGTCACATTTGAAATAAGCGCGCAACAGTTATTAGCATTTTGGCGACTCACTAGACAAGAAAAGAACTCAGGTTCATCGCTGCGTCGACAGCTCTCATTTATATTTATAGTTTGATTAAACAACTCGCACATCAATCTGCAATGAACATTTCGTGCGGTGCTGCAACAACTTTGAATATTCCATTCATCAATTTTATCACTTTCTGAAAACAAAATGATATTTATATTATAAATTGCAAATAACAAATATAAAAGAAAGAAAAAATAGTACGTATTGATAAGCAAAGTGTTGAAAATTCATTTGTAATGGGAAAATAGCATTTTTTGCATTTCATGTTACCGTGAGATATTAACGGTAGTGTGTGTTTCGCGGAAAACAAAGTAATTTCCTTCGCAATTAATATCAACATTGGAATAATTCTTGAGTTAGAACACGTGAGAAGTAAGAAGAGAACTGCAGTAAATTCTCCTACTATGCTGCGCTCCAGATGTGACTCTCCCCTTCCGAATCGGTCATGCGCGCCAAATTAGTTTATTGTGGTTGTCGGTCTTTATTTCATACGCATGATGACAATTCATATTTATCCCGTGACGCCCTGCTAGAAGTAAAGAGATAGAAACCCTATCACTTTTAATCATTTTCTATCTCTAAAATAGAAAAATATAAGGGAAATGTATCCTAGCCTACCCATCGCCTACACCCACGTAGATCTCTTACAATCTCTTCTTTTTCATCCCAGCCTATCTCTCCACCATTTACCACTATCTTTTTCTATCTCTTTGTCAATCAATGTTCACTACTATCTCTTGCTATCTCCTCTTTCCTATCACTTCCTAAATCTACGCTTATCTCTTGAATATCTTGAATCCACTTGAATCTCACTTTACGACAAACCTGAATTGGAGCAGTGCGTGTATTAGAGCAAATTCCGAAAGTAGTAATTTAATTCAAGTAAATTTTAAAGTAAGGTAAATAAAATCTCCTATAATGCAGAAGAGCTTGTATATCAATTCTTCCGTTCTGCGATTATACATCCCACGCCGTGAAGGCGGACGCAGACTTCTAAGTCTCTAATGTCCTTGAAAAAAAATTATTATTCTGAGTACAGCTTAGATCGTCGCAAATGGAAGAGGTCCTCTCCTAAAAATGGTTGCGAAACGTGAAATTATTAGCAAAGGAGCATTCCTTTACAAAGCCACGGAGCAGGCTGCTGAGACGTTGGGCCTGCATTTTAACATCAGAAGTGAGCAGAGTGCATTACTGCATCTAGATTTCCAGCGATAGGTGCAAAGCGTGTCATGCACACGCTGAGAATCTAGAACACATACTATCCAGATGTCCCACTCACGCGGGAACGACGTATATCTACAGACATAATGCGACCCTAAGATTGCTTCGTTAATTTCTTTGTCGCTCTTACGGTGCTGGCCGCGGCTCTGCCCTACCGAACGCTCCCAGGGAGATAGAGTCAATTTTCCATTGCACACTCGAGGCCTAACATCGTTCTCCAGGACTTCGAGAAACAAACTATATTCGTGATCAAATGTTTGGCTTCGGCCGACTACATCGTCGCTGTCAATAAGAAGGAAAAGGAGGAGAGGTATTGAGACCTTAAAAGGTAGCTGCAGCGACTGTACCTAAAATATTCAGTTGAAATAATTGTACTTGTGATCAGTGCTCTCGGAGGTTCAAAACTATCACTGGTTCGTAACCTCAAACCCATACTTGCGTGCCAAAAACATGCAGAGACACTTGCGAGATGGATGCAGAAGGCTATCATCGTTGAGTCGCTCCGTGTCCTTGAGACACACGAGGGTTTCGCTGGTCTGTCGTTGTGATTTTATTTTGCCCTGTGGCCACCCATCTCTCTGCCGTGAGAAGTGGCCATAGATGTGATTTACCGTGGTTCTACTGGGAACGATGGACTCAATACGACGATACAGGAAAAGTCGTGTACCCTGAGTACACGAAGCAACCCAAGGACGACGGCCTTCTGCATTTTCTCCGCAAGTGTCTAAGCATTTCGTTGACTGGCAGAAATGCTTTTGAGACTATTACCCAGTGAAAACTTGGCACGTCCAAGAGCACCGATGATTTTTGGCACTTCCTATTTCCGACATTTCTCATTTTTGACAATTTACTCTATTTCTCTAGGAGCCTTTGGCGAAGCGGTATGAGGGCTAATGTCAAAAGCGTGACTTAGATGATAATAAAGCGCTCTTAGTGCCACAATGTACCTTTGAATGTACGTCGCTTCCACGTGAGTTGACAAAACAGATAGTATGTGTCCTAGGTGCTCACGACGATCATGACACGCTCCACAGCTATCATCGGGAATTTCTTAGCTTAAAATGTGGCGACAGTATGATAAAGTGAAAATGGAACCCTCTCTGCCCAACTTCAATCCGAGTTGACACTTCTGTGGAAGATGCCGTGCATCCACTTATCGAGGAGCTGTTCGCGAAAGTTTTTCTACTGTGCTTTCTTGATCCGGGCCTTCAGGAGGGATTACTCGAGATAGATTATGCTTGATGCATTTTTCTTACCCCTGATATTGAAGTTAAGGCCAAGTATTACCGCAGCCTCCACTGCAGCCTTGTACAGAAACGCTCCTTTGCTGTATATGCTGTACCCAAAATGATTTTGTTGTGAAGACATTTGAGATTCAGTATTCGGCGACCACCTTGACGGCGTGAGATGTAAATTTCCGGAACGGACGACTTAAGGTGCAAGCTTTTGTTCATGTGCATAACCTTTCGTGACCCGATGTCGAGGGATCTGAGCTCGTCCTTCGTCCATGCAACTACTCTAAATGAATAAAGTACTAACGGGACGGCCAGTATGTTTGTTACAGATACTTTGTCGCTCGCCGACAGTTCGGATGACCAAATCCGGTGGATAAGACGTTTTTATCTGCATCAGAGAGCATCCTTTATAGATATTGAATCCTGAATGCGGATCTGTGGCACGCCCAGGTATGTATAGGTCTTTCAGCTTCAAGGTGTCGTGTAATGCTTCTGTCGACGAGCTCAGGGTCCAGAGACGCCAGTAAGTTGTCTTCTCTTTGAATAAATCTTGTCGCATTTTTCTAATTCAAACTCCATTCCAATCTCCCGAGTGTACTCCTCGACAATCCTTAGAGCTATATTCAGTTGCTTTAAATTTCTTGCATAGATCTTGAGATCATCCATGTAAAATACATGGGTGACCTTATGCTTTCGATATCCGGGTTTGCCGATGAAGTATCCTGGGGAATGGCGATCTGCGAGAGATAGTCGCAACAGTGTGTGGAAAAAAGGAGAGGGCCATGGTTTCGCCCTGAAAAGCGCTTCTCTATAAGGTGACACTTTTAGTTGTCACACGATGTATTCCAGATCAGATGGAAAATCTGGTTTTCCAAAGCGGCATCAATCTCCTTGTGCACCTCACTCTTTATGGATAAACCATTCAGCTTTCCAACAGATAGCTGATAAGTCTATGGGAGGTTGAATCGAAAGCTTACCAATAGTAGATCTAGGTCATCGATAGGCAGCATTGGTAGGATGCTGCGTCACAGGTGTGATTGTGTGGAAAATCCTATCATTTGGAATAGCTGTAAAGATCTTATACAGCGTTTTCAGCCACTGTGCGTCCTTCTGCCAGCCACTCCGGAATAGGCTCCTCCGACTTCAGATATAAGGTGAAAATGCTGGGCAGATGCTGGTGTCCTAAAGGAAACTTCTTCCACCAGAATCTGTTGATACCATCTAGTCCCGGAGCGTAATAGTTCTTCATGCATCCTAATACCTTTTTCACCTCTTCCGTACTGATAGGTGGGCATTTTCTCTGACCCACCTCTCCCTCCGCTCTGAACTTCTCTTAGCGTCAGATAGTACCCGTTTTCTGTCAGCAATATGCTGCCGGTTGGTCAGCAGCTTCGACTTGTTGAGTGAATGCTTGACGCTTACTGTCTTGCCCAGCCTATCTTTGTGCGGAGTTGATACATGTATGTTTTGGTCTTATGATCAGCCGTTGGTTTTGTTTTGCGGTTACCACCTGCGAAAGTTCTCGTTGCATCATACACACTACAATTTATGGTCCAGAGATCGGAATCTTCGGAAAAATCTCCACGAAGCGCGTCATCCAGTTGAGCCACATCTTTGAGCTTGAGAGAAACCTGGATGTTGGGGTTTCTCCTGGTACTAAAGCATCACTTTTTCTCTATTGGATGGCTGCCTGTGGTTGGTCTCAGTGTCGTCACTCTTTCTCTGTTGCCAGCTTGTTTTGGCTTCGGTAGAGCAGGCGTTTCCCTCATACATCTAAATCCTTTTTCGGAGGTCATCGG
Source organism: Andricus curvator (assembly GCA_932195095.1). NCBI lineage: Eukaryota > Metazoa > Arthropoda > Insecta > Hymenoptera > Cynipidae > Andricus > Andricus curvator. The sequence goes on along the minus strand of CAKNYM010043670.1, from coordinate 25,954 downwards.
CACCGCTTTGCAGCAGTTGTGCGAAAAGTGCGAGAGCTTTTGGTATTTCTCGCACCACAGAGAATCCAGTTGCGCCATTGTGTCCTTTACGCTCAGGGACCATACTAGTCTTGTAGCACTCCCGTCCACTCAAGAGTATTACGATTTTGCCGGTCCATCGTATTGACTCTGTCTTGATTGGCTCCCCCAATTATAGGGTAATTGGCTTGCAACTATGTTTGGTGTTACTATTGTTGTTCCCACGAGCAGCTATGGCAAGGTTTCGTCCGCCCTCACAGAGCCGCGCATGCGAGTGTGAGACCATATACTCTGGGAGATCGTCCGGATTCCCAGAGGCACCGATTGATACGCCACTCCCTAGTACCATGCAGCCTTTGGTTCTGTTGCTTACGCCTTGGCTTGGGGATTTTTTCATTGAGACCGTCCCTAGACCATTGTCTGCGTCTGCTTATATAGCTTATAGCCATATTCAGCAGTAACCCTCGGTAGAGGTACACTCTACCTGCAACTCGAGGACGTGTCCGGTAGCCATGTCAAAGGCTTTCCTAATATTACGCAATATACGCGCGTGAGTACCAGCGCGCGGCTTCTTTGTCCTGCCTCCCTTCCTCCTCGCATCACTACATTCCGAGGCCACGCGAGACCAGCAGTTCTAGGAATAGCTTAACATGTGGCCCCTTATCTCCAGCCACCAGTATATATGTATATATATACAGGGTGTCCCAGGATTATTGTCGTTCCTTGTAATGATCCGGTCTATATTTTGGGTACTAGAGGTCATTGAAATTGCATGTAGGTGAACAGCTAGTCGCAAGTGTACGTGCGAGCCCGAAAAGCAATTTCTCCTACCGCGGTAACTTCACCTTGCTTCGAGAATTGAAAAAAATGCGATTATGAATGCGTTCGTTTAAATCGAATCAGCTCAAATTTTGTCGAGCCAGAAAATAACTTTGTAAAAAAATCCATTCTTTTTATGTGAACATGTTCGCATGAGCGTCGCACAAATAATTTCAGTAAGCCTAGATAATTCGTACGTTATTGCAAATAATCAGTGATTGTCTCTGATTAATGTAGAATTCAATCAAATATTTTAAATTCTCAGAATTCTTCTGAAAGCATGGAATTCTTTTCAACTATTTACAAATTCATCAACACTGATCGACGGCTGAACTACTACTGGATTATGATGCACACATTTTTTTTAATTGTACAGAATTCTGTAGAAGTATTTGAATTCATTTGATATCTTTTCAATTTTTTAACACTTTTTTCAATTTTTTTTAAATCTTTAGAATTCAGATTGAATTATTGTAAATTCCTTGAGGTCTCTTTAATTCTGCAGAATTCTCTCGATTTCTTAGAATTAATTCTGAGGAATTTACAATAATTCAACGTGAAGTCTAAAAATTTTAGAAAAATTCAAAAGATTTTAATGTAATTCCAAGACTTCTACAGTATTCTGCAGAATTAAAAATGAGTGCATCTTAGTTCAGTAGTAGTTCGCCGTCAACCAAAGTTGATGAATTTGGAAATAGTTAAAAAGAATTCCATGCTTTCAGAAGAATTCAGAGAACTCAAAACATTCGATTGAATTCTGCATTATTCAAGGAAAATCACTTATTATTTGCAATAACGTACAAATTATTTACGCTCACTGTAATTATTCGTGCTACGCTCACCAAATTGTAGAGAACCTAGCCTGCATTTCCATTTTTTCCATACAACAAATTTCGATAAGCCAATATTTTATCTCGAGCATGTTTAAATAGAAGAATTGATTTTTTCGCAAAGTTATTTTATGCTTCCATAAAACTTGAGTCCATTCTATTCAAACAGACAAACACATTTGTAATCGCATTTTTATTAATGCTCGAAGCAAGGTGAAGTTACCGCGGTAGGAGATATTGCTTTTCGGGGTCACAAGCACACTAGCAACTAGCTGGTCACTAATTTAACTAATGTGCTGTTCACTAATTTTTAATGCCCTATAGTACCCAAAATACGCACCGGACCCAGAAAGTTTTGTGACTTTTCTTTTTGAATTTTTTGTTTCTATCTACTATTAAAAGGAACGACAATACTCCTGGGACACCCTGTATATATATGTAGGTTTACTACTCAAAAAATAAGTCTTTGGATTGGTTATCAAAATATTAAATGTAGTAAAATTTCTGTTAAAAATTGTTATAATGTTGCGTCCAGTAACGTATGTGACTTTACATTACCGTTACTCGAAAATTTGTAACGCTTCAACGTTGCTAAACAAAAGTGACGCTCTCGGTACGGCAATATAAGTGACACGTTTCTGTCGAATATTGCTTTTACTCACACAGAGTGGATTAAAATGAATGGACCAGTCTTTAAGTATATTCTCAGAGTTGATTCAGGCAAATTAAAGGCTTACTTTAGATCGCGCTAAACAAAATGAATTGACTTACTCGTAGATTGAATTCAATTCGCGCTGATGCATTCAAAGAAATTACTACTTAATACTTACTTAATCCATAACTTACTTACTTACTATGGATACTTACTATGGATTAAGAAAGTAATACTCATTTATTTGGATGACCTGAAAATCTATGCTTCTGGTGCAAGGCCACTTCAGAATACATTAATATGCAATATTTCATTTCAACATTTTCATTTCAAAATTAGTTTCAAAATGAACTTCTAGGCTCACTGAAATTATTCGTGCTACGCTCACCAAATTTTAATAACCTGAATGCTTAGAAAGCATAGACCTGAAACCTTAAGAATTCATTTCATTTCAATATTTCATTTCAAATTCCATTTATGCAATATTTCTATCAAGTAAGATACTTACTTAATACTTACTTAAATACTTAATACTTAATAGTGATGATGTTTAAACATTTTTCGCCGAATTCTGACATATATGCATGATCTTACGCATGGTGATATCGAGGGCCGTAAGGTCGTGCATCGCCCATGGAACTACCGCAAGAGAGTAGAGTAGAACCGGACGGCTTCAGATGAATCTTGGCATAGTTGTCTAATCTAAAGTCCATACCAAGCTGGCTTGTGGGCACTTAATGTATTCTGAAGTGGCCTTGCACCAGAAGCATAGATTTTCAGGTCATCCAAATAAAATACATGAGTGACTTCATGCTCGTGATGAATAATGTAGCCGCAGAGGTATCCAGGAGAATTGTATAGTGTGAGAGATAGTGGCAGAAGTGTTATGAGAAAGAGGAGACGGCTAATGGTGTCGCCTTGAAAGACTCCCCTCTGGCAGGTGACGCTGCACGTTATCACATGACGATTTGCAGGTGGGATAGTGCATCTAGTTTTCCAAAGGGGCATTTATCTTCCTATGCACTTCACTATGTATTTATGAACTTCGAAGCTTCCCAACAGACAGATGATACGTCTATGGGAGGTTGAATCGAAAGCTTTTCAGTAGTCAATCCAAGCCAATGACAGGCAACGCTGGAGAAATTCCGCGTCTATGGAGAGGAACATGTCAATTAGCAAGTTCTCTCGGCAGCATTCTACACCTTCTTTCGAGCCATGTTGTTCGTGCATCTCTCCCCACACAGGTCCGATTCTCCGAACAAACCTGTCGTTCAGGATAGCTGCAAAGATCATATTCAGCGTGTTCAAACAAGTTATTGCCATGTTGTTCCTTGAGTTGGACAAGTCGCCTTTTTTGGCAGAAGTGCAGTGCGTGCTAAGACCAGCTACTGTGGGATGAGAGACTCTCACTTTAAATATTAGGTGAAGATGCGGGTCAGATGTAAGTGTGTAGAAGTTCGCTTCTTCCACCAGAAGTTCTTCATACAATCTGGTCCTGTAAAGAAGAGGTTCTTCGTGCTCCTCAGTGACATCTTTATGTCTTCGGCAGTGATTGATGAACATTTCTCCTCAGATGTTATCGTATTGTCGCAAAGCTCCTTAAAGCGGATGGTACTTTCAGTCTTTTCTTTCAATTAAAGAGGCGCGATGGGTCAGTCATAAACTGCTGATTCCCGCTGCCCCCTCCACATTCGATTAGTGTGTGATAATATATCCTCAGTTCGAGGGCGAACAAACGCCGCTTTTCCGTAAACGGCCTACCAGATGTTACGCAGTTAATCACACACTGAACACAATCTTCTTGTTCAGTTGATGCAAGCTTTTTTTGGTCTTTTGATCTATCGTCGGTTTTAGCCTTCGATTCTAATCAGTCAATGCTCTCGCCGCAACATAAACTGAACAACTGATAGTCTAGAGGTCGGAATCTCTGAGATATCCACACAATGGGGGGCATCCATTTCAGCCAGATCCTGGGGTTTAGTAGGAACACTGATTCAGAAATTAAAACCTATACCTACAAAATCGAACATAGAACAAGGTCGAAAATGCGTCACGTGAATGCTGTAAGTAGACACACCGTATTGAGTATTAAAGTTGATGATACAACGTCTAGAATAATAAGTTGCAAGAAGAAGATGACGAACTGAAGCTAATAATATGTGCTATTTTGGATAAGAATGATGATCATTATAGTCTGCAGGGCGGAATGTTGTACTAGTTTGTTTAAAGCATTCATTTACTCACTTTTCTATCTTCAATGAAAATGGATGTAATAAAAAATACTCATGCTAAAGGCCACGGATCTGTCAAGAGAACGCAAGACAGCATTCATCTATAGATATTCCTATAGACCTCTTTTTCTTTTTCTTTCTCCTTGGCTGTGACGTTTTTGTCAGCTGGTGCCGAAAATTCCATAACGAACATGGTTCGTTTCTCGAAGTCAAGGAGAACTATGTCAGGCCTCGAGTGCGCAACAGAAACAATTGTCGAGAGGCTAATGCCATAAGAGTGACAGAGATGGTAATAAAGCACTCTTAGTGCCACATTGTGCCTTCGGATGTAGGTCGTTCCCGCATGAGTTGGACAACTAGATAGTATGTGTCGTAGATGCTCGGGGTGTGCATGACACGCTCTGCAGCTATCATCGGGAATGTCTTGGCTCAAAATGTGGCGACGGTATGCTAGAGTGGAAATGACACCGTCTTGACATGCCAAAATGAAGCCCTCCGTGCCCGACTTCAATCCGGGTGATCTAAGGAAAGCAAACGTTAGCTCATTCGACATCGGCTGATCTTCCACATTTCTGTGGAAGATGCCGTGCATCCTCTTGTCGAGGAGCTGTTCGTGGAAGTTTTTCTCCTGTGCTTTCTTAATCCGGGCCTTCAGGAGTGAGTATTCAAGATGGATAAGATTTGATGCATTTTGCTCACCCCTAATATTGAAGTCAAGGCCGAGTGTTTCAGCAGCCTCCGCCGCTGCTTTGTACAGAAACGCCCCTTTTCCCACTTCTTCGTGTTTACTGACCATTTTAAGAAGAGGGTCTTGTCCACTTGCAACTATATGTGCTGTACCCAGAATAAGTCTGTTGTGAAGACATTCAAGATTCAGTATTCCGCGACGACCTAGGCGGCGTGAGATGTAAAGTCGCGGAACAGAAGACTTAAGGTGCATGCTCTTGTTCATGTGCAAATCTATAGAGGTGACAGAGTGTGCACCTTCCGTCTCCATCTTGAGACGTAATTTTTAAATTAAAATATATATATATATATATATATATAATAAATATATATAAATATATATAATAAAAATAAATAATTACCTCAAGATGGAGACGG
>CAKNYM010043670.1:0-16825 GCA_932195095.1 Andricus curvator | reverse complement strand
TATGGGTATGGGTATGGGTATGGGTATGGGTATGGGTATGGGTATGGCCAGGGGCACAGGTATAGGAATATGTATAGGTTGTGACGTGTTGGTGGGAAACTGACATCCGCACCAAGAAGCAGGCGAAACTCTGGCTCATGCTAGGAGGAGATTCCCGGGTACGTATGAGCCAAGGGAAAGAGGTCTATATTCTTGAGCTTCATACACCTCTGATGTCTTCACTTGTTCGCCTACAGCATCTAGCTGCTTGTCAACGAATTTTTCTACTAATTCTGGCCCTAATATTTTATCCGAGGATTCGGACTGCATCGGCCTGGATTGATTAACCGTAGATTCAGTGTGATCTAACACTGGTTGATTTTCTAGAACAAAATAATCTAGTGAAACAAGTGGTATACGAGCAAGAGAAACTGAGAGTGGTATACGGAAAACTGTTTTTGGTGGATGAGAAACTGTTGACTTTGTGGAACTATCTGAGCTAGAGGACGAAGACGGCGTGGATCGCATGGACTCTCTACCTACAAAATGACATTCTGTGACTCGTCTTCTTATCACATTTGCTTTTCTGAAGCACTACATTTGCATGGAAGCCACGGTGTGAATAGTGTTCATTCCGTATAATGTGTCTCACGTTTGTCTGCACTAATGGAATTCGGTCGTGTATTTTAAAATAACCAAATGAATATTTGCATATCAAATATGAGAAGAACGCGTTTCTCTTTCGGAAACTTATGCGTTGTATTTGACATTGACCATCGACATCGATTAGCATCGTGCCGAACGTTTTCCTGAAATGTGAGGCTATACGTATACTTATGACGACTTTGCAATCGACGAATTTTCTTTTCCTGCCTTTTCACTTCTTTCTTAATTCGCTCAAGTTTTTTATGTGGGCACTTTTCCTTGCCATTTGTATCATTTTCCTTTTATAACACATTGTTTATTAGGAAAACTTTCTCAGATTGATAAATACGCTTGCGACTTCTTGGCACAAAAAAAGGAATGATGGAATTGAACATAACGCCACGGACCATGGAACGGATACCGGGTCTGATTTTTGTTTCCATATCTTTAAAGCTTGTGGAATATCCTGCACATGTAATCTTGACGGTATGCAAGCTTATGTACCTTTCAAAAAAACCTCTACATGTTTCTCTACAGAGTGAATCGAGGCGCGGATTCACGTACAGGAACTTGATCGGGACCTACACATGAACCTGCATAGGAACTATTCCGCGAGGTGTCGCTAGTGTCTTGGCACCCTCGATAGTGACTTGGATCTTCAAGGGAATAGAAGAAAGGCAACTTTATAGGTGTAAGCGACATGAGTTTTCGTGATAGCTTTCAGCAAAGAATCCTATACGCGTTTCTGTACAGGATCCTTTCATAGGTTCCTTTGTCGGTGCAGATTCCTTTGCAAGATCATGTACAGTCTCCTTCGCCAAATTCCTGCACAGAAACCGTCGAGATTACCTGTACAGGTTTGTGTGCAGTTTCGAGTACAGGAACATGTGCAGAGTCCTCTAGCTATTTATCGGTCATATTGCGAGTCAGTGGCGATTCAGTAATGAGATCCGTTTTCTTAGTACCCCATGCCAGCGTCTCCGCAACGATCAGTTCGTGTAAGTAATTCGAACCGTCAATGTATTTTGATTAGATTTTCACTGAAAGCCGATGGGCACATACACCTTAAAATTTTATTTAGCCTATTAGGTTAGAAAAACTCATACGGGCTCTTGGTGGTAGCATTTAGATGATGAAATAGGTGGCGGAATGGCATCGTGTTTATATGGAGAATGTAAATCAGCGACTGCAAGGGGAGGTTCAATGTCTTCTCTAACTTCCGGATGACGCCACGCATGTGACCCATTCTGTAAGAAGGAGTTGATTGGAACGCACTGAAACGTTTCAATGCATTCTAATAGCATTTTTGTCTGAATGCTTAGTAATGCGTAGAAAAGCAATGAAACAGATTGAAATGATGCTAGGTCGTTAATTGGTTGAAAGTGACGACAGCGGCCAATCATTTACCTCTCTAGTCTCTACACATAGCCCCAAAACCATTTCTTTCATAATTATTTAATTTATTTAAGCATGGTATTTTTATTTAAGGGTACAATTTACGTATTGAAGAAGACATTCTACTACAAAGTACTTACTGTGAGATTGATCTTGGCATTCAGTAGTTTCTTCAGAAGCACAATACAGATTCACTTATGTGAACAATTTTGGTCACAGATTGTTCTATAAAACACTTTAAGAATCATGGCGTCTTGAATCTTGACAGGCTGCGTTTTTCTCCGTCATGAACACTAACTATTGTCAGCTGGAGCACCCCTCCGATGGTGTTTTTGTGAAATATGTTTAGAATTGGTATGCACTGTAAGTGCGACAGAACTTCGATCAACATTAAATGGCATTGATCCTAATCGCTATTTTTTTAAGTGAAAGGCATTGTATGGCATTCAAGTTGGTGGGTTATCTTCATAGCATTACCATAACGTTAGTTTAATGCCTTCAAATTTGTGCGCATTTGAAAAGATTGAAATGAGACGAGTTTTGTACAATCAAGCGCATCCAATAGCATTTCGGACAAAATGCGATCGGTATGCATTTAAAAGCATTGGAATGTTCATTTCTTAAATGCTATTCCATGCGTGCCCACATACATGCTGGCGGCTCTTTTGAGCCTCAGGGCCAGATAGAATCAACAACTTTTGGTGGAAGAAGTTCACTTCTACGCACCAACATCTAGCTTATATATTTATAAGCACGGTACGGATCCCGAACACCGGAGATTTGTCAAGTCCAAAGAACTGCAGGCCCATAGCTTGTTTGAACACCAGCTACAAGCTATTCACTGGCATCCTCAAAGAGAGGATATTAACATCTATCGAGCCTGCATGGAGTGCAATAGTTGAAAAACGCGGACGCAAGAGAGGACTGGCAGATTGCAGGGAGATCCTGTTAATAGACAGGTGTATTACCCAGGACTAGATCAGGTATCGATGCAATCTGTCCATGGCTTGGATTGACTACCGTAAGGCATTCGATAACACGAACCATGAGCTACTTATTAAGCTCATTGAATGCATGGAGGTGCATCCAAAAATAGTGAGATGCATAAAAGAGTTTATGCTCTTGTGGCGGACAAGATTTGTCATAACATCTGACAAAAGACAAGTGACTACAAGCTATATCACATATAAGAGGGGAGTCTTCCAAGGAGACTCTCTAAGTCCGATACTTTTCTGCATCTCCCTCTTGCCTCTATCTATTGTGCTCCGAGGCAAAAGCTCTGGATACCTATGTGGCCCGCCGAACAAAAGAGAATATAAGGTCAACCACCTTTTATACATGGACGACCTTAAACTCTTTGCATCCTCGAAAGAGGACCTTAACATCCTTGTGGAGGCGGTAAATAGGTACTCTAAAGCGATTGGCATGAGCTTTGGACTAGACAAGTGTGCCTGCGTCCACCTACACCAAGGAAGCCTAGAAACTACATCATCGCGTGACGATCAACTCATAGGCGGAAATACCATTCAACGTCTTGGTAATGCAGAAACATATACATATCTTGGAATACCGCAAGCGGAAATCCAAAATGTGCGTGTGTTAAAAACGGCCCTCAAAAAAAGGTATCGCCAAATTCTCAGAAAAATTTGGGCTTCCGAATTATCTGGGATAATAAGATGCAGGCGACCAAATGCTGGTCGTTCGTATACTGCTCTACACATTTGGTACAGTCAAATGGAACGTCGATGAGTTGAAGCAACTTGACCGAAGAACACGCAAGATTATGACAATCCATCGCAGTCATCATCCTAGATCTTCCGTACCTTAAATATACCTCCCTCGAGATAAAGGGTGTAGAAGCGGCGTTTCTATACCGTGCCGCAGATAGGGCCGCCGAGGAGCTTGGTCTCCCATTTGATTCCAGCGACACTACACATGGCCTAGTATCACTAACACTTTTAGTGCTCGAAAGTCGTGTACAGGAAGCAGATGTTTCTCAAGTCTGCTGGATTGAGATCGTATACTGAGGGATTTCTTTTTGCCTGTCAGGACGGCGTTATAAATACCTTAGTTTACCGCGAGCGCATAATGAGTGTACCTGTAGGCAATACCAACTGCCGAGCGTGCAAGCAAGAGCCAAAAACACTTGGACATGTTCTCAGTGGATGCTTGAAGTATGCATGCTACGTGTACAAAGAGAGAAACAATGCGGCTCTAAAAGTGTTATATTACCATCTTAGGTACTTCCATCGTGTTGATCTTCTACCTGTCTTGTCATACGCCCAGGGGGAATAGGAGTCCGTTGTGGAAAATGATGAGTGTAAGATCTACTGGAATTTCTCATTCTCCACCACTCAACGTATCAGTGCTTCAAAGCCTGATATTTTCTTCGAAGATCTGAAAACGAAGATCATTTACGTGACTGAATTTTTGGCACCAGCCGATGGTAATATGACGGCAAAGGAGGAAGAGAAACGGGCGTAATATCTAGCACTTCTTTTCGAGCTGAGCAGGCTGTACCAAGGCTACAAAGTCCATCTTGAAGTTCTCATAATCGGCTGTCTTGGAAGTATGAAAGCTTCACTTCTTGGCCAACTCAACAAAATCCCGGCTTGCCAGTGTCAGGTTCAGTCCATCGCAAGCCGGATGCAAAAGGCTATTCTTCTGGGATTACTTCATATGGTCCGTCAACACTGATTCTCATAACATTCTGCGAAGATTAGTAGACCTAAAAAAAGTATTCAGAGGTGAAACTTCCATCTCCAACTGTGTCGTATGCCGCGTAAGGTCATCTGCGGCTAGAGACCGAACTCCAAGGAACAGGTTTATACCAAGTCTTTTGCGTAAATTTCCCGCTCTTGCTTACCTTGTGGGATAGAAGGTAAAAATATTACATTAAAGAATGCATCCCTATAGACGTATTTTGGATGTGGCGAAAACCCGAGTCGTTTTAGGAGCCTTAACACGATCGCTGGACGAAGTAGTTTGATTATTGTTATACTATTAATGTCACATCCGTCGTCTTAGCTATTAAAATTTTAATATTCAGAATGAAAAAGTAGATATTTCCAAAAAATTATACCAAAATTGAACCGCCGAATCGTAGAACGGGATATAGAATATTTTTCTAGAAGCGAGGGGCGTCTGAACGTCACTCAAACCCAAGCGGCTGGGTACCACTAAAATTTGTAGCAAGTCACATTTGCGGCAGGTCACATTGGCGGCGAGTCTCACTGACGGCAAGTCACATTTGGGACGAGTCACAATGAGATAATATAATAATTTTTTGTGGACTTTAAATTTTTCCGAATGAGAGATGCCGCAATGTGACTTGTCGCGAATGTGACTGGCCGAAAATGTGACTCGCCGCATATGTGATTTGTCGCACTGTGACTGACCGGGGTATTAAATTTTTAACAGCTGTTAATATCAGTTCTTAATGGTCTCATGAAAAAAATATTCATACATACATACATACACTAAAATTAGTACAAAACTAAACCAGTCTATTGTAGTTAAAAGAAGAAAACATCAAGAACTAAAGACAACTCAACTTTTTTATTGAATATTAATATTAACACTACAAACGCTTACTAAAATATCTCTGTTTCGAACAAAGAAAACAAATAATAGAATTGAGGAAAGAAACTAGAATTAGCTGTACCTTTTGGATTCAGGTTATTTGTGAATAACTTAAAAGCGAGGTTTCAAAAAAACGTGATTGGGAAGGATTTTATTTTTTTCCGGGAGGGCTTCAATATGGGCGATAAAGTAGAGAAATTGCGTTATCGCATAAATCCAATATTAGTTTGAATATACAATTATTAAGACTTTGAGGATTTTGTGAAAATTATTATTGTAGCTATTTGCTCCATAGTAGCAATTCGCCACTGTTGAGGTACACCAAAGTAGACCAATTCAGGTCCAACTTATAGTCTATACGAATCATAAGTTAGCGTGCCTATGTGCCTAGTTACATACGGCCCTAATTAATAAGTGTTCAAAATGCTTACTTTGGTGTTGAAAACTATGCCAAAATAGCCAAAAGTAGGCGAAATTATTTTTGAAATCTAAAGTATCGTTATTTTTTTGTTAGTCGGCATAAAAATTCTTACGTCACTCTAGGCTACTAACAAAGAAAAGTACGCCAAATCCGTGGTCATTGAATGGCGTACTTTGACTTTGAATTGTGAAAATTGGCCTAGACTGGCGTAGAAATTGTTTCCACCAGGGAAGATGGTTAAACACGAAATGCTAATAATAAGTTTCTACAATTAATGCCATAACTTAATTATTTTACTGTAAAGGTTAAAAATTTCAGAGATTTCCCTATATGTTGAAAGCGACTTAAAATCATTTTTTAACGGAAAAATTTTTGGAAAAATTATATAAAAAAATCATAATGTCTCCCACAAATCTTTTCTTGATTCGTTTATAGAAACTTATCGGCACTTTTTAAAATTTAAAAAAATGCAAATTTGAATAATATTAATTTTTCATTTTTTGACTATTCTCAACAGCTTAAGGACAACGGTAGACAAAATTGAATATCAAATAAAAATAGTGCTGTGCTTTTTCCTCTATTCGAACAGTATTAATTCCGTGAAAAATACTATAAAAATTTTTTAACTGCTTATTTTATTCCCAAATCCAAAAAAATATAATTGTTTTTAATATTTCAACAAATTCTAGCTTGATCAAAAACTATTTTTCATAAAATATAATTTTACATTATAATTTGTTATCGAAAACTATATGCATACAAATTTTCTGATTATAAAAAACTTCCAATCTATCGGTGGCGGCTAAAATAAATATTTTAAAAAATGTTTAAAAGCACGATGTATCCTCATAGAATACCACAACTTTTCCTACCCTAAAAAGTAATTTCAAAAAATACATAATTGTTTTCACTCTGCTCTATCCCATAGCCTGAAAATTTGTATTCAGTCGTCCCTGCAAAGATGCAATATAAGTGTATTTCAGTGTAAGGAAAAGATTTGGTGCTTTTAAAATCTATGTTCTTTGCTATATGCATATAAATTTATACCTTTTTGTACGCTTGCAAATGAACTATCAACCAGAAGTAGGAACAAATAAATCATAATTTTCAATAGTATCCACATTTTCACTGATTTTGTTACTAATATATATTTTTTAATTTTAGCACATGTCTTTTTAGCCAATTCGAAAAATTTGTCTGGTGCACTTTAAATGTCTTCCGTTTTTCATTTTTAACACATTCACTGTTATCTTACAATTCTGATTTAGAAATGACAATCATAAAAACCTTTGTATATTGCCCTCACAATTATTGTCGCAAAGCGAGACCGCTTCATAACTATTCTTTTTGAAAGTTTTCAGTGCTGCTGAGCTTTCGACGAAAAGTAGAATGAGGAGATGGAGAAACGTAGAAAGATTAAAAGAGGGGAGAGAAATTAGAGACTGAGAAAAGCATAAAAAAAGGAAATATAAGAAAGAGACAGTAACAGAAGCTGGGTGATGGAAGGAGGAGAGGCTAGAAAGGGAGTGAAGACCACAGTAAAACGTCACGAGGTCTCTTTACTGCGTACGACATTTGTCTGGCGCATGATAAGTAGAGAGATGAGTTCATGACAAAAAGCTATGTATGAGAAATTTTACCAAAAAATCTCCCAACCCGAAATTTCGTTAAATACGCGTTTTCTCAAATATAACATTTGTGGTTGTACAATTTGCGCGCGTCTAATTCTTTCGCATGCAATAATTATATTTGGATATAAAATGAAATGAAATAAAATACTATGAAATTAATTTCTATACTCTAATACTTTTATTTTTACACGGCTTCAAATGGGTGCCCTCTTAGAAGGCAGATAAAATAATTACGAAACACGGTAAAAAGTATACCATTTAAGGTTGCACGGTAAAAAGTGTACATTTTAAGATTTACTATGCCAGCCAGTCAAGTGGCCTTTTGAACGCATTTTTCTAAGAATGTAGCCAGATGTACACTTACACTCATTAACTGCTTTAAGTCACATCCTCAACTGAACTATGTGGCCGTATAAAACGTACTGAAAATTCTAAGAAAAAGGCGTACAAAAGGACGCTTGACTGGGTGGCAGATTAAATCCTATAGGGTACTTTTTTGTTCCGTGTAAACATTTACATGCAACTTTTGAAAAACAATAGACAATTCCGGCGCATTAACACACACATATATATATATATATATATATATTTACACCTGCTTCTGTAAGACCTTTCAATTCTGAATAATGTGACATTAAATCCAAAATATTTATGTAAACAAACTATTTTTCAAATTCGATAATAATAGTTCAGTAAATAAAAATGAAAAAAGTAGGGTAGAAAATGAAAAAGGCGATAAAAACAAGCATACATGCATCCTAAAGTACGACCCAAGACAAATTTATGTGCACGGAGAATATTTGTGTGTTATATTTTACGGCATTATATTAAAATTTCACTTTCAGCCATGTAAACTGAAATAGGGTAATATTTGATGTGAAAATATGAATTATTAATATAAATTCATTATAATTTAATTCGCGATTCAGTAAGAATTAATACAACTAGATAATAAAGATTACCTGACAATTGGGTAAAATGAGATGTCGATTACCTACCAGTTAGGTAAAATAAGTCGAACTGTTAGGTACAGTTTCAATCAAAGAAAACAAAGTCTACCTCTCTAAATATGTGAATTCTACATCCCAGTAGAATCCCAGTTCTACATCCCATCATACAATTCATGAGTATATTGTTGGTACATATACACAATTTAACTTAAACAATTACATTAAATTACAATACATTACATACGATACAGTCGCACGCTTTTAACGATATTAACACTATTAAAAATCGAAAACGCTGTGACGGGTTTCGAATATTGGATAATTTTTTATTTGAAATTTTCTAACCTTAAAACATTAAATTATTTAATTATCAATATTTTAAATTTTTGCATGGCCTACTTTTTAAAAATACTATAACATTGCGCGTGCTATGCGCGCACTAATTACTTTTTCTTTAAAAAAAGAACTCGGTTCATTTTCTAACATTTTGTTATAGATTTTACAGAAAATCTTATATTATTTGAGAACGTTGTAAATGATTTACAGAAGTTTCCTTATTATAGCGACAAAATTTTGTTTTGAAATTTTTTTATAGACATTTAATCTTTTCGGTAGAGAATTCATTTGTTTCCTTGAAATTTTAAATACTTCTACGAAAATTTAAGTTATTTGCTTAAAAACTCATTTCTCTATCTGAAAATTTAACTAATCTATCTTTGTTGAAAATTTTGCTTTTTTAGTTAAAGATTTATCTATTTTGTTGAAAGTTTGTCTTTTTTGGTAGAAAAGTAACCTTTTTAGTTAAAATTTATTTATTTTATTTAATTTCTTTGGTTGAAAAATAGTTTTTTCTTATTAAAAATTAATTTTTCAAACTCAAAATTTAACTCAATTTCTTATCGAGATTCTTTTTCATACAAATTTAATCTTTTTGGTAAAAAATTCATCCATTTAGTTGAAAATTTATTTTTTATTTTTGGTAGAAAGTCAAATTTTTTGGTTGAAGATGCAACTATTGGGTTGAAAATTCCATTAAAAATAAAAAATTTTGATGAAAAATTCCTGTATTTTCTTAAAAAATATTCTTTTTTTTGGTAGAAAATTAATCTTTTTGAAATTTAAGAATTTTAAATTAGATTAAAATCAAATTCAAAATCCCATTTAACGTTTTTTTTGTTTTATTTTCAGGAATTCTATACATTAATCTTTTTGGTTAAAATTTTTATTTCTTTAGTTGAAAATTATTTTTTATATTTAAAATTAATTTTTTTAAATAAAAATTTAAAAATTAATTCTTCTAACTAAAAATTTTAATATATTCCATTTTTCATCAAATTTTTTTTTCATAGCCACTACATCTTTATGGTTGAAAATTCATTTGTTTGGTTGAAAATTTAACTAATTTGTTGAAAATTTATTTTATTTGTTTAAAAACTTATTTCTCGAACTGAAAATTAAACTATTCTATTCTTTGTTTGAAATGTATGTTTTTAGTTGAAAATGTGTATTTTTTTTATAGAAAATTCATCTTCTTGGTTGAAAATTCACCTAATCGGTGAAATGTTTTTTTTTTTTGTTTGTCTGAAGATGCATTATTTTAGTTGAAAGTTCATTTCTTTTGTTGAAAATTGAACAAATTTTGTTGAAAATATGTGGTTTTTTTTTTGTAAAAATAATTTTTTCAACGAAAAAGGTCGCTACTTCATTTTTGCTAGAAAATTGATCTTTTTACGTTGAAAATTCACTTATTTTGTTTAAAACATTTTCTCTTTTATGAGAAATTCAATTATTTATGTAGAAAATTAATAATTTTTTGTAATAAATTCAACTTTGTTTTCAAACATTAGTCTTCGGGGACCTACCGCCTCCAAGTTCGAAGTCATTTGGCCAGTGCCGTCCGATGTTTTTTCATCACCCGCATTTTGATAAGTGAATTTTTAAATACATTCTACTTTCATTTAGTAACTCAATAAGTATTTTCCACTGAGAGGAGAGGATAGTCTATATATTGGAATATTTTCTGAAATTCTACAATACAAACCGAAACTTAAAAATGTTAAAGTTTCTACGGGGGACTTGGATTTAAACTTCAGCCCTGAGAATGTTGACGTCCCTTGCGATTCTTATTTTACCTTACTGCTGTGTAATTCCTCGCCTAATGAAAGTAAAAATCTCTTTAAAAATTCTGCAATCTATACTTTCTTTTAAGTGAATCGTTAATATCACACAAAAGTAAACTTTTTATCATTCATTTAATAAAAATGTACAATACTTTGCGTTATTTAATAATATACTGTTATGAAAATAATAGAACCCTTATATCAATTATTACATATCAGAATTTTCACTTTTGGACTTGAGATTTTACATAACTCTTTTGCATTATTTATGGTTCTGTTTTGCATTAAATCCTAAAATAATTGTAAACTTTATCTAAATGTAATAATGTCTTCCATTTACCTAACCAATTGGGTAAATTTTAATGAACAAATTTTCTCCGTGTGTGAAAATTAAACATCTTCGATAAACGTTAACTTGAACAAAAAATATTTTTTACAAAAATTTCAGAGACTTTCTCAATGTAAAATAAAAATATTTTCACGAAGTTTTCAGAAATATTGTACAAAGATCCTTATCTCTGCCTAAGATGTTTAAACCTAAAAAAACCGTAATTCAACAGAGAAAGCTTATATATATTTATATATATATATTTAATTTTCACTAGGGGAAGCCATATGAAAAAATGTTGTAGGTTTAAATTACAAGTTATTACGAATTGAATTCCCCTTTTTTATAAGCTCCTGATAACGATGTATTCGTACATAAGTATTGAGTATACAATAAGACAAGTCCGGTTTAAAAGAAGCTCACACAAAACGTATAATGGAAAAAGCCTTTCGGGGAAATTTTCTGATTACAACATTCACCGAAAGGCCTTTTCAATACATTTTTTGCGGGGTTTTTTAAAAATGAAATATATAAAAGAATAAAATTGATCTAAATTATTATTTTGATCTTCATAGTAACGACTAGTGCCTAACAATTTTTACCGTGTAAACGTTATGAATATGCCACAAAATATAGTAAAGCTAAATCAGAGCAAACATTAGTTAATTAAAAAAAGTATAGTGCCCTGGTGAAAATTTTTTCACAAAAAAGTACAAAAAACTAAAAACATTTTTACAGGAACCTACAAATAAATACAATGAATTACAACCAAAATTACAGAAAGTACAACTTATTTCTATTATTGGAACGAATGGGGTCGTTGCATGAATTTTAGGTAATATATTTTTTAAATACTGCATAACATTCTGAACATTTTGGTGCATTTAAAAAAAAAATTTGAAAACTTCATTGTGGAGAAAAAAAATGTTGAAGAAAAGTATTGAAATCCCTATTCAAAAGCTCTGTGACCTTGAAACGTCACTTCCCAAAAAGCGCGTAACCAATCAGAATAATGATCTATTGACTAACGAAGTATCTAGCAGACAGCTGGCGAAAATTCAATTTACAATTTCTAACAGAGTTATTTATTTAATTATAATTGTCGAAAAGCAATACAATTTTGCTTGAAATATAAAACCTTAAAAAAGATAGCAATGAATAATATCATTCAAGTGCGTGAGAATGAAATGTTTCCAAAGATAACCTCAATTTGAATATCTTTTACAACAGGTTATGTTTACTGTTTACCTATTCAGTCGCTAGCGGCCATATTATATTCCATCACCAACCGGACAACCGCGCTAATCAGAATGAAGTACTTCCTGCAAAGTACTTCCCGCAAAAATTCAAAAAATATACTTTTTAAACATTAAAAAAAGTATTTAAACTTGATTTAAAAAAAACTTTCCTTTTGTAGTTACATTATCTTTTTGGTGTTCTTTTAATTTTACTAGAAAAAAAAAATTATTTGAAAATATGCAACAACCCCATTGTGTACTTTTTTGTATTTTATTGTATATTGTTGTATTTTATTGTAGTTTTCATTTCCTACCAGAATTTACAAAAAAGTATAACTACAAGAATTAGAACAAAAAGTAGCTACAGGAATTTACAGATTTTGCAGCCATAAAGTTGTTCTTTTTCGACATAGGATTACAAATATTCAGAATATTGTAATGAGATCATTTTAAATAAGATGTGCACATGATCGCTATTGCAAAAAAAAGGCTTCTATGTTTAAAGTTTAAAGGAATGGTAGAATATTAAAAGACAATAATGAATAATCGTATTAAACAACAAAAAACTTATGTTTCAATTTTTTTTTCAAATATATAGCAAACGATTAGACACCATACCATATATGTCATTAAAAATTATGTCTTTGAAATGTTCTCAATATTTGTCATCAGGTCGAAAAAGAAGAACTTTTTGACTACAAATAAAAATTGAACAATTGAGAAATAATTGATCAAATTGGAGTTAAAAATTTAAATTTTTGCAGTTTAACGGCTTTCAATTAACAATTTTTTAATTGAAAAGTGTTAAAAGTTTCCATTTTATACGGACAAATTATTGAGCGTTTGAATTAAAAAATTATTAAGCTTTAATTTTAAAAGTTTGTAATTCAAAAGTATTCCACGTTGAGTGTTTTAATTTGCAGTTTAGTTTTGATTACTCCAAATGAACAAATTTTCAGTTTTAAGAGTTCGAATTTTTTTTATTTTAATGACCATGATCAATTCTTTCTCAATTGTTCAATTTTTATTTGCAGTCAAAAAGTTGTTCTTTTTCGATCTAGGATGACCAATATTGAGATAATTGCAAAGACATAATTTCGAATGACATATATGGTCCCCAAACGATTGTTTTATATTTGAAAAAAAACTTCAAACTTTAGGTTTTTTGATGCTTTATAATGAATATTCATTATTGTCCTTTAATATTCTACCACTCCATTAAAGTTTAATCATAGAAGCTTTTTCTGTAATAGCGATCATGTACACATCTTAATTTAAAATAATCTCATTTCAATATTCTAAATATTTGTTATCCTAGGTCGAAAAAGAACAACTTTTGGGCTGCAAAATCTGCAAATTCCTGTAACTTGGGTTGTAATTAATTGTATTTATTAGTAGATTCTTGTATGAATGGTTTCAGTTTTTTGTACTTTTTTGTAAAAACTTTTCCACCAGGGGTTTACATTTCTACAATAAACTACCAGTATTTACAAATAATTTTCAGTAGAGTTTTCCATTATTTCAACTTTTGTGAAATCTTGTTTTTTTTTGTAAAGATTTGTAATTGTCTTCAATAATTCACGTAAAATTAATAGTATATAAACTACAAGGGCGAGTGATCCTGGTAGGGGGAGGGGGGCAGGCATCAAATACATATGAAAAGCCACATCAAAACACTGAAAGACACATAAAGGCACTGATAAATTTCAAGCAAGCAGCTTTGAGGTTATACGTAAAAACAAGAGAGACAGCGGTTAGCGACTGTACCGGCTGGCGGCAGTAGCCTCATGTATCGGTGTCAGTGATGCCAATGTGGGCACCCAGTAAAAAGAAACTAATTGGGACGAATTGAAAAGAATTCGCCAGGAGCCCCCGTGAATCTTGCTTTGCGACAATCTCGAATTGGAGATTGTGGTGAATTCGTGAAAAGTAATAAAGTCTTCAAATATCCCATTCGCCCGAATTCAGCGAAATATTTTCAGGGGATCTAATTCATTTGAATGCGTCAGCACGAATTATTTTCAGTGTCCGCCAATTCATTTTAATTCGCGATATTTTAAGTCAAGCCCCAATTCGCCAGCGCGAATACAGTTAAAGACTGGCCTATTCAATCGAATTAGTAAGCTATAACCAACGCACGCGGCATAAAGGATCCGTTGTAAGTAAATATCAATGAGTCCCGTAGCTCAGTGGTCACCCTCTGGATTTTATCCACTTGAGATCGCTGGTTCGAGTCTCGAGGCATGCAATTTTCATTTTTTTTTTCGAAATGACCTCGACCATGAACTAAGGCGAATCGACATGCATTCAATTCGTTCTGGCTCAATTCGTTTCAACGAATCAGAAAGCAGAATTCGGGCGAATTGAAACATGTTAATTCACCGCAATCCTCCCGAATTAGTTTTTTTTTACTGGGCGCGGTAGTTGGCCGCAGTTGGCGCGAAATTGAAAATGCGTATGAAAAATAATTCTTGCAATTGAAATCAATAATTATCATAAAATTTACAAGAAAGTATATAAATTGTATTTATTGAAATTTTGTCTGTGAAATCTAAGTTAGTTTTTGGAATTCAATAAAAATAAACTATTACTTAAAAATATATGTGTTATAAATTTTTTTCTCAACTTGAATCAAAAGTTATACATTTTATAATAAATATTTATTTTAATAAAAAGAATTGTAATTATTACCCATTTTAAACTCCGTGCCATCTGTGGCCAACCAGCGCGCGACTTTCGGCATCAATTTTAAGGCAGAAAGCCTAAGATTTGTGCATTGGGAAGATTACATGCACGCCCTCTGCAACAGCGGGAGCAAAAAATTTATCGTGTGCACACTGATCAGTGATGCCAATGTGGACGCCTTGAGCTCCTGCGCTTGCGTTAGGGTCGCGCGCTGATTGGCCACCGTTCGCGCGGATTTTAAAGTGGGTATTAATTTCAGCTCTTTTTATTAAAATGAACAGTTATTATAAAATGCACAATAATACATTTAAATGTATAACTTTTGATTCAAGTTGAGAAAAAAATTCACAACACATATATTTTCTAAGTAATAGTTTATTTTCATTGAATTCCAAAAACGAACTTAGCTTTCACAGACAAAATTTCAATAAATACAATTTATATACATTCTCGTGAACTTTATGATAATTATTGATTTCAATTGTAAGAATTATTTTTAATACGCATTTTGAATTTCGGGCCAACTGCGGCCAACTAGCGCGCCCACATTGGCATCATTGACACCGATACATGAGGCTACTGCCGCCAGCCAGTACAGTCGCTAACCGCTGGCACTCTGGTTTTTCCGTAAAACCTCAAAGCTGCATGCTTGGAATTTATTAGTGTTTTTATGTGCCTTTCAGTGTTTTTATGTGGTATTTTTATGTGTGTATTTTTCGCTGCGCTTGTGCTTGCAAATGTCGGGGGCAGGCATCAAAAACATGCATCGCAACGGGCTGTCTGCTGGAACGTGGTTGTATTGTTTATAATAATTAAAAATTTAATTAGTAAACGTACTTTCGACCGGCTATGCAGAAAAATAGTATACACCACACGGGCAGGAGGCTGCCCTAGCGAAAGTATCGGATAAGAATTCATTCAGAATTATTCCGGAATCTGTGTCCGAACCAACCCGAATCAATCTATATTAATCCCAAAAAAGTTCTTAATTTCGTTCTATTCAAATCGCTTTAAAATTAATCCGACTCAATGCGGTTCAATCCGAACTTCCAATCCGAACCAAATTTTCAATCCAAATGATTCCGAATCAATTCGAACTCGGATTGACCTGACCCGATTTTCAATCCGAATGATTCCGAGTTCGGATTGAATTGGATTCATTCGGTTTGAAAATCGGTTTAGGTCAATCCGAGCTCGGATTCATTCGGATTGAAATTTTTATTCGGATTGAGTCGGATTAATTTTTAACCGATTCCGATCGAAAGAAATGTACAACTTTTTTGGGATTGGTTCGGATACAGATTCCGGAATGATTCGGATTGTTTAGGAATGAATTCCTATCCGAAACTTTCGCCAGGGTGAACAGCCCTAAACCGCGCGACATGATGGCCTCGGCTTCGCCTCGGGCATCATGGCGCGCAGTGCAGGAATGTTCAACTTCCTGCCCTTGTAGTGTAATATACTATTTGTCCGACACACCTTGAAAATGCTCCATTGCATGCACGTGAAGCAGGCGTAATGTGGCCGCTTCCAGCCCAGTGACGTTCTCACATGCGCACTCCGCCGCCGGATCGACCTGAAACTTTACGCCCGCTAAATGAAACTTTACTCCCGCTACATGAAACTGTCGCCCGCTACGTAAAACTTTGCGCCCGCTACACATACACTGCACCACGCAAGTGAGAATATGGAGGAAAGAAGGTAAGAAGGCATGCACGTTGGTAGATGGAGTATTTGGTTGATTCAATCAAAAAATTTGGTTTGGTCAGTCAAGAATTTTGTTGAATCAACCAGAATTTGTTTGATACAACCAAATTTTCATGTTATATCCAAGAAAACAGTTTTTTTTTT